>JANCMC010009603.1:70364-225746 GCA_024363005.1 Charaxes varanes | reverse complement strand
AAACAAAACTATTCACAAACTTGTGACACTAAAAAGCCCATAAAATAATTTTATAAATTAATCTATATATTAATACGTGTATTGTTCAGTAGAAAAGATAACATATTTGAACTGAAATAGCAGAAAATTCAAATTTCCTTTTTATGTTAAAAAAAAAGCAGGTAGATTGAAATAAAAACACTCACATTATATGGAATAACGTATCCAACAGCGTATCACGGCACAAGCACTACACAATCAACTGTGATTTATTAAAGATTAAAAAAAAAGACTAACAATTACGAACTACTAGTTACTTGCGGTAGTCGTGAGCGGACTTGAGACGCGCGTCGTACACAACGGCACGTCGTGAAATGATAACGCGTAAGCCGGTTTCAATTATATCAACGTAGTTTTAGTGAGGATGTCAGGTGCATTCTAAGTAGTTATTAACCACGCAAACTACATTACGAAAGAGTTTTTACGAGATACCGGACACAATGAAGATGATATATTTACAGACTATTACAAACTGTTTAAGCATAACAGCCCAGTCATTTGGTTCGAAAAATGGCCATTACCTGGAAAGTTTTCCGGCAGTTTCGAAACTTGGCAATTTGTAGATTTGAGTTTGCTCTTTCCGAATTACGATTTTCCAATTCGGGGTTTTTAGATATCAATAAAATCTAAACTATAAGAGCTATGCGTTTGAAACTTTATATGTTTATAACCACTTGACTGGACTATAACTGTTTATCCACAGTGCTTAACTTTAAAATCAACTAGGATGCCAAAATTAACGGACTGTTTCACTTACATTTATTGTTTATATGGTAACTTATCCATAAAGTTAAATCAACACAAATAGAATCGCAGATTTCCATCAAAGGAACTTCCCTATTTATAGTCCCAATTCAACTTTTCGTAATTTTTTTCTTTTGCCTAAATTACCTTAGTAATATTTTAAAATAAGGTTCAGAACTTGTGCCAGGAGCATCTCGGCTGCCACATTCAAAACCTGGTATGAACTTAAAAAGAAAATTTACAGGAGAGCGCATAATCAGTGGTAGCAAGAAAAGTACGACTGCTCCATTTCAAAACCTAAAGTAAAGGTGCCCCATTTCAAAACCTAAACTAAAGTAAAGGACACTTGCACCGCTGACTCGCCGCCCATCCTCTCTCCTATTTTGATTATAAGACCTAGTACCTAAATCAACCATTTTGAACCCTCCAGAAGGTCCAAAGATCTTTTTTTAATTTGTTAAAGTGATTTCCTAGGAAGTGTTAAGAGGTGACTACCCGATTACCGAATTTCAGTACCAATTCAGATGCCCTTGAGAATTGAGTACTCTTTTTGTTTATTTGAAATAAATAATATTATGTATTCAAATACGTAGGTACATTACGTATAACATATAATATAATAAATTGCGTTGAAATACGTACTGGGTATTAATAGATTAGATAATTCTGAAATCACAGGGATAGAGATATATCTGTCAGAATTTACGCCATTAACTTTACTATTGATTAATTGAAGGATTTGCTTAGATTTAAGCGATGATGTGCGATAAAGGAAAAATTTAACGACAAATCTTCGACTATAAATGACTCCAATAATGAACTAATACCAAACCGACGTCTTTTCTATTTGTAATGTTATTGTTCCATTATTCATTTAAATATGAATGAAAATTCGACACAATATGTGAAGTAGCATATTTGTACGAGTAAATTTTAAATAAACACTGAACGTGTGTTACATTATGTTGTGATCGAGAAGGTTCGATATAAAAAAAAATATTACAAATTGAGATATTACTTTAAGGAGCGCAAATATGTTTCACGACAGTTATTGTCCTGGCCCAACGTCCACAAAAAAAATCCCGTAACCGGTTCATCGCCGTGACCTGAAATCCGACACGCGGATAGTGAAACACTTGTTACATTTAATATTTGCTTACATACCATAAAACTTTGGTCGAGATTTGAAGCCTATAATAAGGATCATGAGGTTCTTAACACGTTTCAGTTGTAATCGTAAAAATATTAATGTTACGTGATAAGTATTAAAAGTGATTTTAAAAATACGAGCAGAACAAAATAAACAATGTTATATTTACATAGATCAATAGTTTCCAATATCGCAGCTTTTTATAACATTGCTAGCTGCGCCCCATGACTCCGTCCGCGCGGGCCACGCTTATCACTTAGGAGTACACGATAATTTTATATATAAGATAAATATAATCAGTCATCTGAGTCCCAACTGTTGAGCAAAAGCCTCTTCCAATCTTTTCCATTCAATACGGTCCTAGGCCACTTTCGATTGGTCAGTTTTTTTTTAATAACACAATGTATGTTATTTATTATCTATCGACACAAATCAAACAAATAACTACAAAAAATATGGTTCTGATTATGTGAAGCTAACTTTGGCAGCCTGGGTTAACAGTTTGATATCGAGATTAAAAAATAAACATTTAGGTCGTATCTTAAAATTACTATCAAATATCTTGCTTATTGCGCGCACCAAAAATAGTAAAAGCTAATCAAGTTTAATGTCGGTTAGCGGTATCAGTAATAATAATTTAGTAATTCGTCCAAATCAAAAAACTCAACCGTATCTACTCAGGTCACACCAGCATAGAATCAAGTGATCAGACCAGACGATTTCCTACGTCGTATGAACGTGAAATTGTTACAGTAGAAAGATTTTTACTGTTAAAGATAAGCTACAAAGAATACCAATAAATTGTAGCTTTGCAGAGTTAAAATAATTGAAGCCTTGCGTTCTGTTTCGTACGCAAAATCTTTCTTTGATCATCAATTTTTGAACGTATACGATCTCAGTTTATGGAGTTAACTACTTTGGAACCATATGCATGTCAAAAATAAATTCAAACTGCGCTTTTTGTGGTCGTGGAATACACAGATTTTCGGACGGGACTTTAACTTTTTTTCCACTTTTTCCAACGTTCACACTATTGGTTTGGAAAGCAAACTGTTTCCAAACGAAAAATCACTGCCAATATCTTGCTATCTGCTTGTGTCCATCGTTTCGAGACTAAAAGAAATATCAAATAGAGATATTGTGTGCTTATTGAAAATTATTATTTTTTATCATCCTAGACCAGCGTTTCCCAATCTTTTTTTCCAAGGCCCTGAATTTCTGAATTCCTGAATTTCGATGTCTGTACATCTAAGGGTAGATTTTTGTTATCGCTTTTTACTATTATAATAAGATTTTTTGAAAGAAAACTGAACATAATATTTTAAAAATATGAGTATTCATCAGTTTTTGGCAACCTGGCAACTGCTGGTCCGCTGTTACCCCGTGCCGTGACCCCGCACCGGGCTGCCATTTGGCAAAAGGTGTCCTAGAAAAACAGAGTAAAAAAATACATGTAAAGTGTTTTTCGACAACTGGTATAAAATTTTATCAACTAATATAATATGATTCAACTTATATTTATTTTGAATTGTTATTGGAGCCCGACATAACCCGTCGTCGGCCCCTGTGGCGACGGGTATCCGTTCCGGATTTCCTCACGTTAAAAAAAAAAACATATAATAATTTTACTTACCAAAATTTAAAGTAAAGTTAGACTTTGAGGGAAATATACCTTTTTCTCTAAGTTTTAGTTAAACGCCGTGCCCCAGCTTTGTATGACCGCAGTTTACTACTTTGGTTAACCTTTGAACCGCGGCTGAGCGCGTATTTATGTTTTGTTATTTCAGCCGTTTAACTTTATACTAAACTAGCTGTTTCCCGTGACTTCGGCCGCGTAAAATTTCACTTGTAAGAACTCTTACACCTCCTTAATCTAGTTCTAACGAAGATTCCGTTCTAAACTGATATCAATATATACCAACTATTACATCTTTGCAAAACATCTTTGTAGGCCTCGCGGTTTTCAATATTTTGTGATATGTGACCATTCGATTTTAAATAATTTAATTTTACATGTAACCCTTGTTAGGAGGTTAGTAAATATATTTTTCGAAATTATTTTAAATTTGTCTTACCAAATTATATTATTACCAATTCATGTCTATTGTAATAATATTAAATTGTCAAATGAATGATGTCATATGGCTGGCTCGTTGGCGCAGTGGGCAATAGGTAGTGTAGAGGAGGGAGTGCGAATGCTAATTTTCGTTTATTTATTAGAGGTAGCGCCATGCTTACCGTACCTCTTTCTTACATAAGATCGGCGTAAAGTGGCGGCAATGCTGTCACGTCTAGTGATGGTGTTGTTGTCGCGTTTTGTTCGGTTTGTGAGACCATGTTGGCCGCGAAACTGAACATGTTCTGTTCGGCTGAGTCCTAGTTTAAATAGAAAATGAAATTGAAAACTTTAATACACATAATTAAGGTCACTTCTTTTACCTAGTATCATCCCGGTCTAGTACCAAAGTCCGATTAAATTGCAGAAGATGTGGCTATAAGGCGACTTAAGATGACTGTCTACCATCGAACATCATTCCCAGAACCCCCACAATCTCTACAATCTAATTTATATAATCTGTATATATACTATATTACTGTATATACTTAAACTATACTTAAATTATTTTTTTTAAGATCTGGAAGAAACTTTAAGAGACTTTAAGAAACTTTTGTCACTTTGATAGTATAATAATTAACAACTTCAAAGTCATGAGATTATTATTATTATTATTAGGTTTTGTCAACAAAGCGTGATGCATATAACTCAGACCAGAGTTAGTATCCTGACCATGGGTTTTCTTTGTAATGTACAAATAGTATCAATATGAACATGTATACTAATATATAAAGTGGAAGAGTTTGTTTGTTTGCTTGAACACCTTAATCTCAGGAACTACTGGTCCGATTTGAAAAATCTTTCAGTGTTAGATAGCCCATTTATTGAGGAAGGCTATTATAGGCTATATATGATCACGATATAATTAAATCTATTTTTTTACCTAATTTTACGCCGACTAAGTCGCGTGCACAGCCAGTATAATATATGATAATTGATTGTTAAAGTTTTAAGAATCTTCATATGTAGTTTCAAGCAATACCTGATTGACGAAAATGATCGTCTTACGAGTATGTGAATAATGCTGTTTGTATCTCCCCCGCAATAAGAGGGAATAAATTGGCCAATTTCCGTCAAATATAATATTTTTTCATAATAATGTTTATTTTGGTGAAGCATTTTCTCCTTAACAATAATTATTAAGATGTTCCAATTTCCAGAATGATTATTTCTTCATAAATATTTCTCTTCTTTTTTTGTTTTTGTATATAAAATACCACGTAGGCTCATTTACTGTAGAGATAGTTTATTATTTTTATCTATATTTTCTATTCTTTATATTTTTAACTAGCTGTGCCCGCGACTATATCTGCGCATAATTGGTTAAAAAAATAATAATTCAGTTTTAGCGTAATGATATATAGCCTATAGCTTTCCTCCATAAATGGGCTATGTAACACTGAAACAATTTTTCAAATCGGACCAGTAGTTCCTGAGATGAGCGCGTTCAAGCAAACAAACTCTTCAGCTTTATATGTTAGTATAGATTCATTTAAAGGTATAGTAGTGTAATTGAAATAAATATTGTCTTTTTTTAAGAGTTATAAATTTACATTTATAGATAGGAAGCTGGTATATTCTTAGAAGCCATTTTTCATACAAGATCTACAAAGTTGTAAAATATAAAAAAATATCTAGTTTTAACTATAAATATGACTTTAACACAAGAAGAAAGTTTATATAAAATTATATTATTAGGAGCAACAATTTTCACTAAGTAAGACCTCTTTTCAAGTTACCGAAGTAGCCTCTAAACAAATTCACTCTTCAGCACCCACTCGAGGCTTTAAGCTGACCGTTGTATCGATCGCGGGTTGTTACTCTTGCTTCATAAAATGTTTATTGTATTTATGTATGGTGACGTCTATATAAGGTTTGTTAATAGCTAGTTCAATTTTGTAGTATTTTGACTTATTTATTAACAAAATCCAGTCATACTTTTAAAAATGTCCTTGTCTGTCTGCCGATTTATCTGATTTCAATAATGTCTGTCTAGCGTTAACTTATATCATAGATTTACTTATAGGTAATTATCTAATTTGAGATTTCCACATAATAATAGAAAAACATTCCGCGTGTTCAATTTTATAGAATGGTAATAACATATTTTGCCACAATGGACGCTCGCTTAAGTATCTTTTATTTATCGATATTCAGGTCTTCCTGCATTCGATTTGGATAGTTTGACTAGATGTTCTTCGTGGGATTTTAATTTAAATAGAAAAATAATAATATTATGCTATGTTTATTAAATTATCTGAAATGCTAACATATTTTAATTAAGCACAATAAAAATAAATTGAAATGTAATCAGATCTATAGTAAAAATAATTTTAGCCTTTTTTTCGTATCGACTGTGTTAAAAATTCTTTAAATTTAAATGTATTTTATTAAAATGACTATTAATGGATGGACAAAGGCTGGCTGAGTTGCACAAATTGACAATAACCATAGTAACGAATTGAAATTTAAAAGATTTTTGCATAGTATATAGTAGTAATATTTTGAAGTAATAAAAATAAATATTCATTCAAGAATTTATATGTGCAAAACAGCAGCTATAAGTTCCCAAAAATTTTTGTCATACTTTTGGAAATACTGATCGAATATGAGACCCATTCTAGCACTGGTTTATATTTGATATCCGACCTCCTCCGTGTTTCGGAAGGCACGTAAAATAGTGGGACCCGATTAATGTCGCTTTGTGATATTAGTCGTAAGGTTGTAGAGTTCGTGGGGGTTCCGAGGATGACGTCAGATGGCAATCGGTGATCTTAACTCGCCCCACAGCCAAATCCTCTGCAATCTAAGCGGAGCCTGATACTACTACATCGGGATAACGCTAGGAAGAAGAAGAAGATACGGAACCCTCTTATATAAGCGTGTCTTGACACGCTCTTGGCCATTTTATATTATTATGTGCGCAACCTTAAAGTAAAGTAGCCTCTTTAATTCGTTTTAAAATTAAAAGTTATCAGCGTTTTTGCAATAGGTAACTTATATATGTATATATAGTCATTTGCAATTAGTAAAGAAAAAAAATTGGACGTTACAGTACCTTCTTTTTCTTCTTCTATCTTCTTTCAGCCCGTTGACGTCCACTGCTGGACATAGGCCTCCTCCATAGACTTCCACAGAGATCGTGTCTGCGCGACTGACATTTCCTGCTGCTACAGTACCTACTATTTAATTATAATTGTATAGATGTATGTATAGATTACTTGATTATGGTTGCTTATAGCAACCTATCTACTTTAAAGTTACCACACACAACCATGAGTGTATAATAAAACTTCGGGAATAAAAATATTTACAACAGCCAACTGTTGGATTCCCTTAGTCAGCCATTTAGACAACGGGTTTTTAAGGGGAAAAATTAACAACCTCTATTGTCTGTAAGAGATCACTATATCTTCCAGATAATTGCTACCTAAGTTGAATACAAAATTTCTATATTAAAAGTGTTAGGAAACCAAAAAAAAAATTACCAATCACAATTGAAACGGCTCCTAAAGTGTTTCTGTATTTATTTTCTCCCAAATTTATCTTTCTATACCACGGCGTATTTTCAGTAAATGTGGATTTATCGACGGGAGCATCTCTCAAATTCTGTAATGCAAACACACCCAAATATGTCCAAAACATATACTGTACAACCGCAAAAATGTTCATGTACTTATAAAAACTCGGATTTTCATATTTAAACAATACAACATCTTTTGCAACATTCGTATTAACGTCGTGAATTGTTTTAGTAGCAACAGAACTGAATGAAGTAGTGCTGTTGATTTTGATGTTAATTCTATTTAGCGGATATCTAATTGTAGGAATTTTGTTTTTTAAAACTAATGATACAAGAGATAATATAGACATTATATTAAATTTCTTTACTATTATTTAATACAGAAACATAACCTTATTTACTAGAAAATAGATCATAGAATTAGATTGAAATGACATTTGAAATGTGACACTGACACTGACAAATATCTTAGATGTACAGTATAAGAGTATAAAAAGTTTTGCTGTTTAAGTCGGCGTCTTTACGTCTTCGTAACGTAATTGAGGACTTAGAGCAACTGTACAAAGTTTTGTGAAAATACTTACAAAGAGCTGGTGCTTGTTATATTTGAGCATTTGTTTGATCACTGAGTGTAGCCATTCAGTATGCGCCCCAATTTTTAAAAGTTTGCTCTGTTACATCCGTTTGATAGTCCAAAAATTGGAGTGCACACAAAAATATTTTTGAAATAAAAATATTTAAAGTATTAATGAGTTTTAGTATGTGCTATTATTATAATAGAAAAAATCGAAGGTTTTCATTGCTGGTATAAAAGATCTTTTTTTTTATTATTTTCTACAGACTTGAAAAAAGAGGAGGTTCTCAATTTAACTGTAAGCATTTTTTGTTTGTTATTTTAGAACTTATGACTGGATGGACCGATTTTGATGATTCTTTTTTATTTGTAATCTGGTGCTTCCCATGCGATGCCTTTGAATTTGGTCCTGTTCTGACAATTTAAAGTTCTTTTTGTTTTATTAAATAACAATGCTTTAAAATAGACATTTTAGTTTTTTTTAATATAACATTTCGAAAAACATTAATAGGTTCATAAAAATGACGAAACTTGCAATTCGTAAATCGTCGATGTGCGTACATATATACAAACAAAAAACCACGCCTGTGCCATTTTAAACCACTTATCATATTTTGATAAGGAAGTGGTTTTGTCTGTGATTATAGTTAAAGATAATGTATTTTATTTGATATTTTTGAATCTTCGTACCATAAATTATAAAAAGTTAAAAGTTTTTTGGAATAATCTGTCTTTATATATTAGTATAGATCTAATATATAAAGCTGAAGATTTTGTTTATTTTTACTTTAACGCACTAATCTAAAAAACTTCTGGTCCAATTTGGAAAATAATTTCAGTGTTAGATAGCCCACTGATCGCGGAAGCCCATTTAATGAATATATCATCACGCAATTTAATCAATTTTTCGGTACATGCGACCTGCACTTCAAACACAAACACCGAAATGGAACATTTCCGGATCCGATTGTGACCAGCATTGAACGTTTGCTAGCTGTAATACGTTCTGTATTGACAGTCAAACACACCGACTTCTCTATATACATACGTCCCAACGAATACAAAACTTGCAAACCTCACGTCCTTGCGGATTCGCAACTGTGCGATTAGGAACTTCTTGTTACACCTTGCGGACCTTCAAAAGTGCATAGTCATTCCTCAAAGCTTGGTAACGCATCTGCGAGTCTTGTAGTAGTGCTCTTCTCCACGGGCGTCCAGTGAAACATTCGCCCTTTTCCCCCTTGTTGTATAAAAATCAAATCAAATCAAATACCCTCTCATCCACATATAAACGTATATAATATATTAGCGCGCGCACTATAATATTCTATATATATTATTTACTTCGTCCGCGTAAAATTAAACTTGCGAGGGCCCTATGAACGCTCCTTTGGGCGTCTACTAACTATAAACTACCTCCTTATAAAATTTCATCAATGTACGTTCCGAGGTCGTTCGGGATTTCGTTTTAAATAAATTCGCTTTTATATACATAAATAGATACGTACAGAAAAAGTAATAGACATTCAAGGACTTCTCAACACTGCAAACTTAAAATTACTGCAGGACTTCATCAGGTATACGAAATTTAATACAAATTTTAGCACAAGCTGTGTGCCACTTACTGAGCAAAGAGAAAATAATCACGTACAGCAAACAGAGCTCGGTGTATGAATTTGAAAGTTCCCGGAGACTGTCACGGTGCTGAAAAAAAAGTCTTCTTAAATAGACAAAATTGACAATAATTTTGTCTTTTTAAGAACATTATAAAGAACGAGTTTCTCATCAGTAAGGTCTGCAGACAGAAAAAAAAAAAACTTAAAAACAATGATGGACTCAAATTGTATTTAAAAATAATGGCTAATGAATTTTTTCTCATCCTACATTTTAGACAGAAAACGTTTGTTTGAGAAAAAGAAAAGGGCGAGTTTTAAGGTTTTCCCGGCAATTATTGGAATTTTTCTCGCCGTAAAAACCATCCTTGGACTTCAACGAACATTTGAAAAAAGAATTAGCAAAATTGGTCCAGGCGTTGTTGAGTTAAGCGCTTACGAACACATTTTGCGAATCATTTTTATATATAAGATGCATGAACTTGAAAAATATGCGATCTGATGTGGCTTTATATGTAATAAAAGAAGGGTCTTAGTTTTTAACCAAATTTCCTTAAAATAGGATAAAGTGTGGCACTACGTTGTGTGGTTAATTTAATTTGCTGTTCGAAAAATTTAGTCCACAAATGCATTTCCCAGCGTTAAAAATGGTCAGTTATAAAAAAGATTTTATGATTGCTGTCGATATCAATAATAAATACAATTATAATTTACGTCTATAAATAATTTTGATTTATGTCTGGCTACAATTAAACAAATTACTGATTCGAATGAGTGAAATAGACGCCTTGGATGTTTTACCTGTTTAAGACAGGCCAGGACTAAAGTATGAATGGAAAACGGATCCACGGTCCGCGCTAGTCTAATTATCTAGGTCTTACGCTAGTCTAGCCTAATTACGTCCATGCGTTCCATACATAATTAGACTACTTTCTCTTAATCTCTTGTAGTCAATTGATTTACCTGTAATGTTAGTGTTTTTTGTCGCATATGATTATCAAATATTAGGTCCTCGAGTATTGTGCCTCATCAATCACCATCTATACTATAGCTGGATTTTTTTTCAATTTAAATATATAATAATTAAAAGAAACACCTGAGGTTTTCGCTATGTCGCCAGTCACTTATGAAATATACCAGCATCGATATTTTTAAATAACCTCCACAAAAATATATGTATATTTATTTTAAATATCATAACATTGAACTGTCTATAATTTACAGGACTTAGTTTTTTTACAAATATGACGTAAAAACTAAATAATACATGAATGTGTGTAATTAAAGATAAAGATAAAATAGATAAATAGAAAATTCGAGAAACTCTATGCACTAATAATACATTTCAAGCAAACCATAAAAGAAATCATTGGTTCCATCGCCCGTTATTCAACCAATCAATAAAGTAAATAAAACATAAATTACACGTTATATGTAACTTTGTTAATGCATACCGAATCATCGTTAAAAGCAGACGTCCGAGAAACAACGAATCAACATGTAAGAAATGTTTTTTAATTTAATTCAATTTTTTTTTTATTTCCTTCATTACGGATAGGCAAGTAACAAAAATTATAAAGCCATCGCTAATGTCACTATTTTGCCTGATTATGTGTGACTAAATAGACAACTGCACGGGGGGTTGCAGATTCTGGGCCGTATGTTCTTCTTCTTGAAAGATGTCTAAGTTGTATCAGCTCAGGAACTCCACAGGTGACAGCTGATTTTTGGAATGTTATTTCTTTAACGCAGCATACGATGAAATGCCTTATGTAGTGCGAATGTGTGTGTGTGCGTGTGTGCGTGCGTGCGTGCGTTCGTGTGTGTGTGTGTGTGTGTGTGCTGTGAACTGTGAACGCAGTCCGATGCAAAGGGAAAAGGGGGAAGAGGTAGGTTTGTTTATTTAGTCCCTACTTTAGGAACCTTTTGTCTAAGGTTGTCATGTAATTAGCTAATACAACAACATTTTTACAGTCATCATATCAATATTAAGAATCTTTTGTGTACATTGACTTAGCAATTATAATAAAAATTGAAGTATACAAATTATATTTCGAATAACATTACGAAGTTTAAGAATTAAGGAACTTCGTTCCTGACAGGATTCCTCGGCCGCACATTTTTTTTATTACATTTTTATAGTTGCTGTAGAATAGCTATTTATTTAAATTGCATTTTAATACTTCACAAAAATACTTTATAATTTAAGATGGAGGTTGAGAGGTTCAGGGCAATCGGCCCAATGGCGTTGGTGCTACGCTTCAGTAGTGTGATGGGACTCGCTCCACTACGTGTTACGCCCCTGGGACATACCTATAGCATCATCATATCACCTGCGCGTATGAAGCGTACCTATGCTAGTATAACTCTTCTGAGTAAGTATTATATTCCTTAGAACCATAGAGTATACATGTTTCCATGCGATTTCGATAACCCGCCGCAACATCCACATCTGGATTTCTGAGCACATACGCAGCGTGAGGAACATGGACATAAGTGGTTCGGTAATTGCAGGGAACATTCCATAACTCGGGAGTAAACCACTACATCTGTTTTGATGACATTTCCCTATTAATTATTATACAAGATAAAATACCCAGTACTGTAACTAAAAAATATAAAAGGCGATTGAAATAGACCGCCACCCGAACTTTAACAGATACAATGGATGGATGGTACACCAGCCTATGACCCTTTTCTAAATAAAATAAAAACTCGCACCAAGCCAGTGACAACTATAGAAGAGGACACTGTGAGTTCGGCTTGCAGAATGACATTGTGAAGGGTGGAAGATAAACATCCATCCGACTCTTTACCAGAAATGCACGAATCCTCGCCGCGACACTGCGAGCTTATGAGTGAGGGCCGAATTCAAAATTAGTCAGGCAAACATGATTTTTAATTGCATGCGTTAAAAAGCCGATTTTTTTATTATAATAAATTCATTAACATTTTTTTATTTCAGTTACATTGTTCATTATTCAGTTCACAATTACTTGTTTCTCACCAAAAACTTCTACATTGTCGATGTTTGCCTTTTTGTGGAATACATTACAATACATATCAAATATAATAATACTGTTGATTATTATGGCTGGTGGGGTTAATCAGATGAAATTTCTATCGAAATGCTTCTATGAATTGGAAAGGGTCAGTATCTATTTTAAGTAATAATTATTAATAATGTTTCCGAAGTTTTTTTTCATATTTCAAGGCGCAAACGGGCAAGCGGTTCATCTACGAGTAATTGATTTCCGACGTCCATGGACATCTGTACTACAGAAGGCTCACAGATATGTTTCCCGTCATAAGGAGAGGTTTGGACTACTGGAAATTCTCACAAATCGTTCGAAACGCGACGATAGTACCTTCACTTCACGTGACGGAATTGCCGTCACTTCACGCCAATCTTATGTGAGAGAGTCACGTAACGCCCCGCAGCCGACTCAACCCGACTGCAGACCAAAAGGACAATGAAGACGCCGTGACCTCAGAGTAAAAGTTTATTCTTATCTTAATATATACGATAAAATGCGATGCTAATGCATACACTTGTAAACAATTAAGACATGTCTTTATTCCCGTGGTAATAAAACATTTGAAAAGATGATTATGAGTATTATTTCAAACTGTTTTGATACGTTCATTAATTTCAACTTTAAATATTTATTTATTTTTCAGATTAATATTGCTCTGGACTATGATTTCATGGAAATGTGTGATCAAAAATGTACACTATTCGTTAAAGTTTATCTGTTAATATATAATACTTATTTGGTCATATATGGCATTGTTTTCTTCAGCTTTGGTGTATACAGTATGTATAACTGACGTATTTTGTATCTCTAGTGTGCTTTTTCATTAAAGGGTATTTAAGCATCATGTCAATCAAGTTAGCAGTCAAACAAAAAAAGCGCGTCTTAATCGGAGCTATGATTTGCTAGCAACGCTGAATGTGCAATTTGCATTTGGAAAATGCCAACATTTTATTAGCATTAGATGCCGAGTTTCTAAGGTAGGTGCTCGACAAATTTTACTTTAAAATTTGCGATGCTAGCAATATTTTTTACAATAATAATTCTACGATTAATACAACCATCACACAATTAAATGCTGCAAATATGTTAAGTTAAACACCAGACTTAGCGACAGAAAAGTTGATATTCGAAAAATAACAAATGAGAAAATCAGGTCTGGTGTTGAAATTGTAAGTGCTGCAAGTATAATAAATAAGATAGGTATAATTTTCGTATAAACAGGAGCCACAGGTTCTAGCTGGATACGAGTTTCGAAGGTCGCTTTTGTCTCTCGACCCTCGTCATCTTAAATTCGATTCCTCTTTACTGTCATTTGAATAAAATTCTTAATTATTCATAATGTAGCAAGATTAAAAAAAAATGGGATTTTAATTATCACGTTCAGTCAATTAAGCAAAAAGGAAAATGGCCGTTACTTATAATACTAGTCCAGTCGAGTCATTAGAGTTCTTATATAATTCTGTAATCAAAGTTATAACTACCATATTTATATATTTTTTTTTTTAAGAATGTTAGAAACACTTTTTAGGTATGTCTTGTATTCCCTTTTCCCCTCCTACTAAGCTTAAATTAAAAACTTGTATTAGGAGTGGGTGCGACAATACCCCAACAGCGGGTGCAGTTCAAACTGCGCAGTTTTATCGATACGTGTGTACGAAAAATCGTTGTCTATTAAACTGCACTGTATTATCGTAATAATTTAACTGAACATTTTTATCGCAACGATTTACTGATATAAGTGTGTAGCGACTATTATACTCTTTTTTTTTAGTATTTAACAAGGGGTAAATGAGCAAGATTACTACTATCTATCTTAAAGTAACTCAGAGCCTGAACAGTTCAACGGGTAAAAATATAGACTTAAATCTGTAAGATGCTTCGTTCGAGCTAAACTATTAACACCCCCAGATCTAGCTCTAGCTCTACTCTAAGATACTATATATAAGCATAAAGTATTCTTGAAAATTTACGAGTATCTAAATATTTCTAAGTAATCCTATTTGCTGCTTATTGAAATTTCTCTTGCACACTCTACTAACAGAATAAGAACTTAGACGAGTCCGCTATTTACGTAATATATATAGCAAGTCTACGAGTGCCTTTTAGGTAACAATTTTTTCGCCTTTCCAAAAATGTGGTGACGGTGTCATTGGATGCGAAATCGCATATAGATAGTTTTTGAAAAAGTTGAAGATACGCTAGCAAAAATTACAATAGCTATAAACCATTAACTGAAAGAAAAAAACGGGTTCGCTTTTTTCTTATATCTCACAAAGTATTAGAGATTTTTCCAAATTCAAATTTCTAAAAAAAGGATTCCGAATCGAATAACAACATAACCATATTTTTACGTGAAGGCGAAAAAAGATTCACCTAAAAGGCACTCGTAGACTTGGCTATATATATTACGTAACACGTGGAAATCGGAATTACATATAAGATTTCGCAAAGAACTAAACCTGTTATAGCTTTTATTTCTATCATTATCTACATGTCATCGGTACTCTTCATCAAATAAAGAGGAGATTCTATTAGTAGGGCAGGCAGCGATGCTAAATTTGTAGTCACTAAAGCGTTGTGGGGATCTATTGAATAACGTAGATTAGGTGCAAAACGATAAAAAAATAAGGTCAAGTTGTTAATATCGCCTGAAGCCTAGTTTTGTAGAGCGCATTATGATTTAGCTACATCGCCTTACTAAAATCGTTTAAATGATTAAATCATATATTTTCCGTAATCCTTAAAGGATTTCTTCAAAGTTAAAAAAATAATCGCGCTTGAATATTTCTAGGTGATTTTTTTTTTTCAACTTTGTGACTCTTCCTCTCTAAAAAAAATGTTCTTCACGTCCGCTAGTTTACAATTAAAAATAGATACTTATATACATAAATTTTTCCTTTCTTTTCGTATTGTTAGTTGTCACGGTGAAACCCGTTTTTATGCTTTGACATATTATATATTTTACTCACATTTTTGAATGTCATTTGCGTGTCTAGTTTGTACAATTTTTATAGTAAACTAGCGGACTCGATAGACGTTGTCTAGCTCGATTTACGTTCATACTAATCGCTCAGTACTAACGCCGTCTATTGGAATTATTCCGAAGACGACACCAACTCTGCACCTTTTAGTAATAATTTTTCAATATGCGTTCGTGTTTTCCTTTCTTTCTTTTTTCTTAAACCATCCCAGAAATGATGCGAATAAAATGGTAGACACTTAATAATAATTATATGAGGACCATATAATAAATAATAGTCAATGAGATTTCACGATTGTAAAGTTTTGTCATATTGTATTAAAATTTAGCTTTTTTAATATCGTTTACAATGTCTACCTACACGAATGGATAAGTAGACATCTATTTCAAAATAATTATTATGCCGGAACCAGATATAGCTTCATTTGAATGATCATTTCAATGATCATGTACTGTGGCCGGGGACTTTGTGTAACTTCACAAAGTTTTCTAGTACTTTGTAGACTTCAAGGACAAAGATGTATAATACTTTGAGCTATGTCTGGCTACGGTATAACACAAATTTGGTCCGCCTATCTATATATTATATAATTAATGAATCATAATTAAACGGAAATTTATATTACGTTATTTCTAATGTCCCGTTGCGTTAGAAATAACGTAATATATTGGTTAAGTATAATATGGTGGTTAAACGGGGACGGGAATAATATTATAGAATAATAGAATGTAGTAAATAGTAACCCAATGTTCTCACAGGATAACGTCTGCCGGGTCCGCTAGTATCTAATAAAAAGGAAAGACGTATAAATCAAATATCGATTCGAATTTAACTAAATAAGCAGTAAAATGATTTTGCATAAAGGTTTTACAATGCACCATTTCACGAGTTTTATTTGAGCATAAACTTTAAGTAATGGTGAATTGTGAAAGTTTCTAAAGCTCTGGTTTCGAAATAGGTGGGTTTTGTAGAGGACAGAAAAACAATGCAATTATAATCATTGCAGCATTAGTGAAACAGTTTGAAAAGAAAACCACTGGACGCAAAGAGATGAAATTTGGCAAGAAGGATAGCTAATAGACATCCGCTAAGAACGGATTTTACGATAGGTCCAGATTAAAGAAGCTATTTTTGCTCTTTAACAAATTCAATTCCACGATAATTAATTAAAAGAAAACTACCTACATAAGAAAAAAGACTTAAAATCAATTTTGTCAAAAAAAAATGAATATTTGACAGTTTGTAGAGGTTCCAGGGATGACATCAGACAGCAGTATACTCGCCCCACAGACATATCCTCTGCAATTTAAGCAAACCCTGGGATTAGACCGGGATAATGTTAGGTAGAAGAATATTCAGTTTTAGGAATACATCCCGTTGAAATAGACATACAGGACCTTGTAAGGGCCCGTACAGACCACACTATATTAGATAAAGATCAGCACCTTTAAAACCTCTAATACGGTAGAGTCGTAGTTGTTAAGGTGAGAGCACGAGATTCTACTTTGCTACAAAGTTGTGGACAGCTTAAATCGACTACGAAACATAATATTCAGATATAAAAGTAAAGTATTATTCACTATAACGAGACTTTCTTTACTCGTTGTACTCAACATATAATAATATTCATATCTTGTAGAACAAGATTGATAGGATAATGATATATTTAACGTATACACTGCAAATAGATTACAATAGTTTTTTGTTCGGTTTAGGTTCTACGTTGAAAACTGAGTTACTGTTTCGTAATTTGTAAGATTATTTAATTGTAATTGTATTGTAACTATTGTGTAAGTATTATGCAAGTAACTTTTAATTTCTCCCTTCCAGACATATAGTCCGTTTTCTCGGCATTGACGTAATATACTAGTAGTTTCTTAAGTATTCGTACAATAAAACGATACATAATTGAGGTTTTAGTATGGTGCCTTGAAAATTAACACCATCATAAGACAGAACAGAAGAATTACTAACAGAGGAAAAGGATATATTTCTGTTGCAGGTAGATATGCAATTATATAGAAACATCTGGAAACCTACCTCTCGTATATTTTTGTAGTAATTTAATTACTACAAACAACTAGTGGACAGGACAAAAGCGACTGTAACCAAATAGCATTACAAAGTACACAACATTACGTAACTTATGATCAATTCCACAAAAAAAAGTGATAAATAACAGACACTCGATAAAGTCATATTGTGCATAACAGCCTAGAGGTTATATAAATAGAGATATTGAATATGTATGTAATTCAAATAACTTACTTTTTTGTCTTCTCAAAATATTTGATACTACAATTTGATTTAAAATGAACTCCTATGAAATATCAAATAAAATTAGCTCTTATCTTCTAGACTAGTCGAAAAAGCCGGTTCGACTTTCAAAGAGTAAAATAAAAAATAAACATTCCATTCCTATTTCCTATATGAAACACAAATATACTCTGTGGCCGGTGCACAAAGAGACAGCGACAACTTCAAAGATTATATATTTATATATCTCTTATTTGTACTGCTATAAACTGCTGTTATAGATCGCTTTAGTGATCTTATTTCTACATTATTTATAACATGCGTGGATAATAAAACTGTACGTAGAATGAGTAATACGCAAATTTTCAACGCCGATCTCATGTGAGAAAGAGGTAAAAAAAAAGTTTTGGTATAATTCCATTTTAATGTTAAATAAAAATAACTAGGACACTTTGTACAACTCCAATTTTTATGATTAATTTGGCTGCCAAACTTAACTTAATAATATAACGAATTCTATCTCGTAGGCCTGCTTTATATTACCGTTTTTTTACCAATTGTTATTTAAGTACAAAGGGTAAAGAAAGGAAGGGTTTCATACCTATATATCCTAGATCAAGTGTTAGTTGAAGATAATAATTTTTCATACAATGATTTCGTTTTATATTAGGGCAACAATATAACAATATCATGGAGACAAAGAATATAGCTGTGGGGGTACTTAAAGCGGCTTAAATATAATATTTTTCTTAGTCAAAGTTACATATTTGTGTTGTTTGCGGTTGAGATCCACGGATCATGGAATGCAAGCGCAAAAACATTTTTAAACGACGTTACAGCGCTTAAAAGCATTGTCCTCGTCGGTGACAAAAATCTGGCTTCTTGTTCGCTCAAAAAATCAGCTTAGCGATGCAACGCGAAAATGCAGCTGTAGTTTTTGTAAATATTTACATAAAGTAAAGCATTATTAGTATGTTGCAACTGACGATACCTTCATTCAATAACTACCCACTTAATTAGAGTAGGATGGATTGATCAACCTTTTCCCATCGTGACGCAACTCCATGTTAGTGAGTGACAGTGACATCTGTATAAAGTCACCTCGCGATCGACTTCTAACCTAACCTGAACAGGTTAAGAGGCTAGGATCGGAAGTAGGGTTACTGGCGGGAATCGTATATATCATGTAATAAATTTCTTATGAAGCATTCTATGCGAAACGTACTTACAAAGGTCGAATAAACCCTCCTGAATATTGTCCCAGTATTAGCAAATAGCGCCACCCAGTCTAGCAGTACACGTATCTAAGCTGAGATTTATTAACGCGGACTGAGAAGAAATCTGATAACAAGAATGGATGGCTTTTGCCGTACAAGGGTAGTGGATCACATAGAGCTATTAATCAGGGGACAAAGCAAAATCTATGTAATTAATGACGTCTTCCGAGAACAACACATGGAGCGGGTAATGGCTTTATTAAATATTCAGTTATTGTCAACTTGGAGTATCGCCAGACCGTGGGCAGACGTATGAAGGGTTTTGGCCACTACGTACGACAAAATTTTGATTTTAGAGTCATAAAAATAAAGGCTTTATTACAGTGAATATTAAGTCAATATATATAATAAAAGATTTAATGGACACAAATAATTCTTAATGTTTTTCTTAATATTTACCACCCGTTGCTAAACATACCTAAAATTCAAATCAATCGTCATAAGTTTCTAACATTTTTTTTTTAATTTTGCCACGATTATACAATTTTTTGGGTTCCGTACCTCAAAAGGAAAAAAGGAACCCTTATAGAATCACTTCGTTGTCCAATCCGTCTGTCTGTCTGTCTGTCTGTCTGTTAAGACCCTTTTTCCCAGGAACGGGAAGACCTACAAATTTGAAATTAATACCATATACTGAAATCTGCGGTCCCTTGAAGTTGTGAAAAAATCAACCCTCCAAGTGAACACGCAGCAAAATGCTTTAACATTCAGCTAATTGAATCCTAGGGACCAGTTTTGTTAGGGGCATTGTGTGTATTTTTTTTTTAAATATATTTGTTTAAATTAATCTATTGTGCCCTACAACTGGGCTAATCTCCCCTTCTTGATCCATCTTCTAATATTAGCAATACCTTTTTCGAATGTCTAATATTCCCATATCTCCTCCTACTAAGCTTAAATTAAAAGCTTGTGTCAGGAGTGCCTACAGCAATACCCCAGTGCAGCAGCATTGGGTTTTGAACCGACTACTTTGCAGATTGCAGTCCATTCCTTCTACATTGAGCTATGAGGCTCTCATTATGTCACTTTTTTTCTTATAATGATTGATAAGGAGAGATAAGTTTAATTCTATGAACAGAGAGACTAAATTTTCCTTAAATTAATTATAAGGAATAATTATATTTTAATCCTCTACTAAAATTTTTAACACTTTCTTAATAATTTTTATTTTATATTATTTATTTTGACGAACCAACAGCATTTTACAAAATATAATAAGTGTACAATTATGGAGTCCTTAAACTATGTAACACACAATTACAGGCACGTACAGTGTTGAAATATATAACGAGTACAACAAATTAAAATTAAAAATTATACAAAACTAAATATTAAAAACGTAAAAAGAAAAATTCTACATAGTAAAAAAAAAAGACAATAAGAAAACATAAATATGAGTAATATAACATAATAATAAACCACTACTGTTTCAAAAAATCATATAATAAATAAACCCAAGAAAAATGGTTTTCAAAAAAGCTTTCATTTAGCAGTAGGGGAAAAGGGAATATTAGACATACCTAAAAAGTATTCCTAATATTCTTTAAAAATAGTGTGTTAGGACTGGAGGATACTAGAAATATTTAAGTGTACTGTAAAAAAAAAATAGCTCCAGTCGTCTGTTTCTAACCTAAAAGCGGTTATACTAAGACTGTACATCAGCGCGGTTGTAATTGCGACTATAAAACAATCGCAAGGTTCTCGCGCGTCTTAAACGCTCATTAAGGGTCGTTAATGGCGGGCAATGGGGCCGGGCACGATTAATGGCCGCTGAAAGAAACATCTGCGAGCTTACCGTTCTTACAATAGATGGAAAGGTCGTAGGGCAACTTATTAAAGTTATTTTATACTTATAATAAGGTCCAATTATAGTTTTAGCAACTTTATGTATCACTTTGAATTTAGCAACCTTCATAATTTTTATTTTATTATTTTATTATGTTTAGCAACTCTATGTTTCATCTTGATAAATTCAACAACCTTCAAAACAGGCAAATTTTTATTTTATTCTATTTTTTCTGTTACAAGGAATAAACGAGCAGGCAGCTAAGTGCCTACTGACGTCCATGAACATCTGCACGACCAGGAGGCAAGCAGTTGCGTTGCCGGCCTTTAGTGATGAGTTTAGGCCACCGGGAAGTCTCACAAACCGATCGAATCGCGACAACAATACCATCACTTGATATGACAGCATTGCCGCCACTTCACATCGATCTTATGTAAGAAAGAGGTACTGGTACCCGGACGCGGCGGCCCAATTCGGCTACAAGCATGGCGCTACCTGAAATATTTAATTGAAAATTCCTTGTACATTCTAGAAGAATATTAAAATGCAATTTAGTTAAAATGCATTTACATAGAAATTAGTAATTAATTATTATTGATGTAATTCCCTTCCCGGGTGGTTCAACATGAATGAATATTTAATTGCTCTAAAATTTTCTTCTGTGGAACCAGTGTCAGCTTCAGTGTTTCCGAAACGTATTTTGTTTTTTAAGAACTTAACATAAGAGAAAATTTGATCTAATAAGATTTCCAGCGTTTCTACTTCATATGTTAATTAATCTCAACATCATTTTTAAGTTTCTATATTTTTTTCTTTAATGATTCTTCTAATTTTTAAAGAATGTCTGACAAGAGCGTTACGAAAAGTGTGATCGGCCGAGGCGAATATATTAATCAGCCGTTCAATCATCTGATTGAACAATCTTGTTAGCCACTTTACTTTCCACTATTTTCGACTGTGGTTGTCATCTTTATCGACATGGCTGAATATCATTTAGGAAGCTAGTTGAACGGCACCGTTTAGTAAAGGGGCTAGGCTCTTAATTTAACTGCTAATTAAGCAATAGCTTGCGAAGTATATACATATAGATGGAACTAAAGAAGTTTTACTAGTCGTATGGTCTAAGGCAGACTCGTTTCTTTGGGTTTCGTAGTACTACAAGGACCTCTTATAATTTCGCTCTATCCGTCGGCCCGTCCATCTGTCCGTCTGTCTGCCCGTAGCCCCCCCCCCCCCCCCCCCTTTCCCCCCCTCTAGACGTAGCGACTTTCACTTTTCCCTGCTGACCGAACCATCTCGCATTTTATTAAACCTACGCTCCTAAACCTACACCTGGGTCACAAGTCCTGGGCACTGCTATGGTTTCTTCCTCTGCAACGCGATGGACCCGGCACTCGCACGGTGATTCCATGGAATGCTAAGAAATTCGTCTCTTATGTTTCTGGTAAAAGACTACTAAGAGATTTAACCTGAATGACGGCAACAAAAAAAATTTAACCTGATTGAGCGATGTGGTACGTCTCAAAATAGTATGCCAATCTGTGCGGCAAAAATAAGCTTATTTACTGTACAAAATTGACTGGCTCGGTGCAGTGGTCTGCCTTCCGCTCCGGTGCTCGTGGGTTCAATTCCCGCCTCGAATCTGGGTGTATTATCAATATTTATATATTCTCAAAAAATTTTTTGTGTATAACAGGCGGCTTTGACCTATAACACAGGCATTAAGTTGTCTACCTTAGGTACAGACGTCCGTGTGTCATATAGTCCTATATATTTATTTATAATCATTTCAGTATATTAAATAAAAATCTTAACATCGTTTTAAATAATATCCTAGTATATTATAGCTAGTAGGAAAAAGGTAAGATTTATTGTCGTGGCTTTTTTTTACGTGTCACTACGGAGCGAGAGCGACTTTGTTTCGAATAGCATTAAGTGGCATTTCAACTTTCAGGGCCTACTATGAAGACGGAGACGATGGAGCACTTGTTAGTGAATGCGAAGAGCTGGCCAGAATGAGAATTCATCTCTTCAGCGTGACGTATCCAAGGTCGAAAGACTACCGTTCCTTCGGGTTGCGGACGATTCCAGAACTGCTCGTGTGAAGTTTTGAAGCCCTGTACCTGCGGGAATAAAGAGAATCGGTGAGTACAAAAAATCCAACCGAGTCGAACTGCATTCGCCTTGTGGACTCCATCTATTCAACATAACGTAACATAGCTGGATAAAATTATCCAGTACATTACATTAAGCTACCTAATTAACCAAAAGGTATTCACATAAACTGGCAATACTAAATTGTCTAGTGCAATTTAATATTACCTAACAAGATTGATAATCTGACTGTTTCCATGAAAACTAAATGTCAAACGCACTTCAAAAGCCGCCGACAGCAAACGGCATGACACACCTAAATCAAACGTCTATTACTATTAAAGGGAACAATATCTCAATTATTTCATTTCCATCTACGATCGAGTTGCGGGATATTGTATCAAAACGGAAAGTATCAAATATACTAGGCGAAGCTACTATCTAATCTTTGTTTAAATGTACATTTGAAGACACTTAGAGACTATAAGTATAAAACTATTGTGGAAATCGAGATGAAAAATTAAGAGTACACCCGACCACTACCTACCAATTAATTTGCTCAAATTATCTTAATTATGTAATTAACCAGAGTATATTATAAGCCGGAATCCTATACCTGAAAACTGAATTGATTTCCTGACATGCCATATTGATTATGGCACGGGCGCTGGCGCTTCGCTTCGTAAATAGCATCATTAAAAATGGACTGAATTTACGAAAAATTGAAGTACCTATTATCAGGGTTGACTCGAGGTGATCGCATTTCTTGCAAAGCATCAAGTATAATTATTTTAAAATAAACGAAAAGCCGACAATGTGTAGTTTTTTGGTCCTCCAAGTGTAGACTACCTTTTCCGGTCCACAAAGCGTTGACATTTGATCTTATCGTGCATTGCGAAACAAGAAGCTATCCCTTTCCTTTATACGCAAATGGTATTCAAGAGAAAAGGACAGAGCAGCTTTCGCATGCAACCTGCTGATGCATTCCTGATACGGGGCAATTGTGGCACAAAACTGGTATTTATTCAATGGCTTTCTGATTGGCATCTGTCCATTACAACCTGTAATGTGTAAGTCGTTCCATACTGATATTTCCCTGTCTTTTGCGATATATAACTATTTTATATACAAATGACAATCTTTTTATAATTATTATGCCGGAGCCTGAATGATCATTGCAATGATCACGTACTGTGGCCGGGGATTTTGTGTAAAAATGTACAAACACTTTGAACTATGTCTGGCTCTGTCTGCTGGTATTGTACCAAGTACAAGCAAGTTTCTTTCTTGCTAGTACAAAGAATAATAGACATTTTATGTTAATGAAAATAAGAAATCTTTTTATTATATCTGTTGACGTTGCTCTAAAGTTTCTGGACACATTGACATATCGTCCAGCCGGCTTTAGACATAGGTCAAAGTGTTTGTACATTTTGGTCCTTGAAGACTACAAAGTTCTACAAAACTTTGCGTAGCTACACAAAGTCTCCGGCCACACTACATGATCATTGAAATGGTCATTCAAATCAAGCTATGTCTGGCTTCGGCATCATAATCGTTCACACAGACTCAAGGCGGGAATCGCACCCACAATCCCCAAAGCGGACGAAGGGTTACTGTCGACTGTACCAACGGGCCAGTCATAGCCGTGACAAGAGTGATTTTATATGCCTATTTTCAAATAAAAAAAAACATGACAGCTAGTAAGGTTATAATCTTAAAATGGCGAAAATTAATAAAACTAAAATGTTCATACTCTGAACGGCTCAAAATCTCATCGATATAGTAATTATGAAATAAATCTAAGATATAATCAGCAGCGTAATAAGAGGTCGGTCTCGGATCAAAGCACTATGAATCATTAATTTTGGGCTCTCGAAATTCGCTAGGCCATTATTTAAATGTCTTATTCTACTACGCCAGAAATTTATTCGTAATTATTTCCTAAACATTATTAACAATGTAAAAGGTACACTTTACAGTCTACCTAAACCTCTAAAATGTAAGTCTACCTTCTAAAGACTGTTACTGTCGTAAGGGTATTATTGGAGCTACTGAAAATCAGTGTTTGAGTGATATCTCATGTCACTCTGACGTTCAGCTGAGTAGCTGCTATTTTGTAGTCATTGCACTGCTTTAAAAATACCATAAATTTTGTGACTGTATACTACTTTCTTTTGTGCATAATTTGATTCAATGTGTTTTTTTTTTAGTTTCACAAATTGTGTCTTTTTTCCCTAATTAAGTTGAAGGTTTATTTCTTTAGATTGTATTATTTATTTGTAACTAGTGTAAAGTGGTGCCAACCACTACAAATAAATGCATTTCATTTATAAAGGTAAAGGTAGACTATAAAGTCTTATAGCCTACCTTTTGATGGTTAGATTTAATTGCTACTCTACGTAAAGGAAAATAGATGGTGATAACATTAAGTTCAAAGTTTAAAAGAGCCCCGATACTCCACTTGGGCATGTTCGTTGCTTTCAATAAATCAGATACGGAAAGTAAGCGTGTCTTGACATGCTCTTATTCACTTTATTTTTTAATTTTTGCCAAGGGTAATCTTTAACATATTTGACGATTGAAAGGAACCTTTAAAACTTGAGATTGAGTATTGGTTATAAAGATAGCTTGTGGCCATAAAAAATGTCATTCGCAAAAGGTAATCCAGTATTATAATGTACAAGTTTCCTTAAATGACTGAGCGTTAAACAATTCATACGTTGTGGTTTTCCTTCACTGTTAGCTTGTGACGATATGTTTTTATGTTTAATTTAACGTATAAACACGAAAGAATAAAAATACAGTCTTTAATGTTTATTTTACATATTTAACATTAATAAAAGTTGAAACAAGATTCAACAAACATTTTTTTTTTCAATTTATATTTTTTTTTGATTTTCAAGTTTTTTTTATATTACTAACTTTTTTATTTATTTTACACCTAGAAACTTGTGCTGTCTAATATTTTCACGTCCTATGGTGGCAGCTTTCCATCCGTTTGCCATAGGTGCAATGTAAATTTTATGACCAAATTCACTAATGATTTCAAATATATGTATCTATCACGTTTACACGGACTTATAAAAGTCTATGCGAATAAATCATATTTGACTTTGATTTTGACTTTGTCTTTGACCTATTGTGCGAACCCTGCACACCCATGACTTGTACCACGCAAGCTAAGTCGCACACACCCGATTACATCCTTTGTTGTGCAAGAAAAATGGCGGAGCACTATCACGCGCGATGCTATTACTGTACAAGATTCGTGACTAACGATACCGTCTGAACAAAAACACGCCACCCGGTCGTATTTGGACCTAAGAACAAACTATACGTTAGGGAAACTGTCCGATCTGAAAGATTTCTCTTTTTTAGGGTTCCGTAGTCCTACACATACGTCGCTCTGTCCGTCCGAAAGTCAGTCCGCCCGCAAGGTGGTCCCAGCCAAACTATCAGATGTAGAGATTTGTAATTCTCCATGTTGATAGGATATGCTAAAAACTTATTAGGAAAATTATTTTGAGCGAAATTGGAGAAGAACTATTGAAGTTGTTTAACAAATGCCTTTATCGCGTATCACATAGTAGCGCTACGCTTGCAGTCTTTTTGGTCTGCAGCCATATTGGACCAACGCATTCGGGTACCAGTACCTCTTTCTCACATAACATCGGCGTGAAGTGGCGGCAATACTGCCATATCAAGTGATGGTATTGTTGTTGCGTTTCGTTCGGTTTGTGAGAGTTCCCAGTGGCCTGGCTCGTCTCTTATTAACCAATCTCTACGTCTCTTCCATACAACGTGGCACTGGTCGAATGTTTTATAAAATAATCATTAGGCATGGCACGTCGGTTTAAACTCTAGTACGAATGTCATCTATTTGAAGTATTCTAAAGTAGCGAACAAATCTGCATTTATTAGTATTTTAGAATAATATTTCAACTGTTTCTCTCTGTCTTTTCTTTTGAACCTTCCCTGGAGTGACGGGAATGAAAGAAAAGAAACAGATTTTGTATCGGTCTAGCCGTTTTCGAGATTTAGCAAGACTAAAGTGAAGAAAGTTTTGTACATTTGGAGGTTTGTGACTTAATTACACGAGAACATCCATTACCTAAATTAACATGTAGCATCCATTTTCTCGTTACACTAATTCGGTTTATATCCAGAACTCCACGTTGCAAGTTTGCGTTCAAATTGCAAGCAAATGCTGGTAAGTACTAGTTATAGTTTAATCTATATTTGTATCTATCTATCTTTTAATAACTTTAAACGAGCAATTCTTGTATAATATATGTATATAACCTTAATCTTAGAAACGGCTCTAACGATTTTCATGAAATTTAGTATGCAGATGGTTTCGGAGGCGACTAATCGATCAGCTAGGTTTCATTTTTTTTTTAATGTAGTTTTGTCCATACTTTCAGGCAATGAAAAACTGCTACTATATCATAAGAATACAAGGGTTAATTTCACCACAGTGTCTAAAGTTATAATAGCTCAGGTAGGAAACCGGGAGGTCCCGAAGTCAGAGGGGTTCGAGACCACATTATAACTTTCGTAAAACAATCATTGTTGTTTGATGGAAAGTAATGTAAACACTTCTGCTCGTCACTATTGTTAAAGATTTAAGTTGAAATGGCTCAGAAACGTAAAAAGTTTTCCTTATCGGTCGCAGAAAAGCGAAACATCATTAATTATGTTGACAAAAATCCTATGACGAAAAAATTAGACAGCTAGCTAATAAGTTAGCTAATAAGTTCGGGATTCCCGTAAATGCTCTTTTACCTTTTTATAACAAATTTTAGGCCAACCTAACCTCAACATAACAATCCTCAGTTTAACGAATTACTTAATATAACGAATATTTTCTTATTGTGTTAAATTGAGGTTGCCCTGTATATATCGTTAAGAACAGATTTTTCTATAAACTCAGGATAAGGAGCTCTAAGAGCTCTTGCAAGCATAATTTTACGTGGAGGAACCCGCGGGAAACGGCTAGTAAACCATAAACGGCTAATCTTTTTTGCTTTAAAAGTTCGTAAATCTATACTAGTATGTAAAGCTGAAGAGTTTGTTTGTTTACTCGAACGCGGCAATCTCAGGAACTAATGGTCCGAATTAAAAATTCTTTTAATGTTAGATAGCCCATTTATCGAGGAAGGTTGTAGGCTAAAATTGAATCTAATTTTTTTACCTAATTTTATGCGATAGAAGTCGCGAGTATAGCTAGTAAAACATAAAATAAAAACGTCTGTACCTTTTAAATTAAATATAAAAGGCACTTTAAATATACCACAATTTGATGTGACTCTATTATGCTTTTTTTTAAGTATAGCGCATTAGAAAACCCTCAATAAGATCGACGTGAAGTGGCGGCAATGCTGTCACGTCAAGTGATGGTGTTGTTGTCGCGTTTCGTTCGGTTTGTGAGAATTCTCGGTGGCCTAAACCCCTCTTTTGGGGTAATAAAGTTTGGACCAGGAGAAGAGAATATAAGACAGTAGACAGTAACAGTACAGTTCTCTAAACCATTGGTTTCCAAAGCATTCCTGGTAGACCCCCAGGGGTCAACAGGAGACTCAACGGGGGTCTATGTTGAGTGCCAAAAATGGGGGTTCACGAAAATATGTCTGCTTTCGATAAAAATCAACTAAAATTTTGTTTCGACTAACCTTAACAATGTAGACCGATAATATATTTGGAAGTTAAGCGACTGTTGCAATGTGTTTTGTTAATTATGACATTGTATTTGGTTAAATAGTCAAATAAATGTCGTTCTACTAAGAATGAGCATTTCATAGTCTACCAAGAAAGTGTTTTACCGTTTTGTGTAACAGCTCCTAGTTAAAGAAACGTTTTGCTAGGGGTTATTGTTAGAAATTAACGTAATGCATAACAAGCGAAAATAAGCCTTTAACTGATTGACGCGCAAACGACATTCGACATTAGCGTGACAAACCAATTTCTTGGTCGACTATACATAGCTTTAAGTAAGTATATGGTACGTAAATCTAAAGATTTATGCATGAAAAACTAAACTACTTTGCTTTAATCCGCGATACTTTTCACTTTACGAAACCTTTGTAGAGTCTATCTCCTGATGATGCTTCGGTGTCGAAGCGAAACGTGCGTTGAGGCACATCGGAAAGTCCCGAAGTAATTAATAATTTACATAGTACAGTAAAATATTTATTCTTAAAGAAATTCACTAAGACTTAAACTTTCAAACAATACCTAATATTAAGTTTATGCTTTTGAAGTGCCTTTTTTATTATTTTCAAATGCCCAACAACGCTAATACATTAAATCCAAAAGTCAAGAATTTTCCAATATAAGATAATCATACTTTATTTGTAACTCTACTGTGTGGGTAGTTAATTGCAATAAATAAAATTGGTCCCAATAATGATCTAATAAGTCCATTTCGAAAACCTAATATTCGTATCGTGTACCTATTTTATTATACTGATGAAACTGACCACAACCACTTTATTGCGATACTAGTTGTTACCCGCGACTTTGTCTGCATAAATTTAGATGAAAAATTTTAGCGAGTTAATATACAGCCTATAGCCTTCCTCGATAAATGGGCTATCTAACAGTGAAAGAATTTTTAAATCTGAACAGTAGTTCCTGAGAAGCGCGTTCAAGCAAACACACAATAAAACTCTTTGGCTTTATATATTAGTATAGATTACATACCCAAGATAAATTAAAGTATTAAAAAAATTATATTTGTTTGGGTCTATCGTGGACCCTTTCAAGATCTTTTGTTTTATTTAAAATCTTCGTTGATATGGAACACTTCTTGAAAAAAAATCTTAACAAAATTCACGAAAAATTTTTAAAACCTCGAAAACATACGAAAACTTCGAACGGATACGACTTAGGGACCTTCAAGAAAAGAGCATACTCATTTCTCAAAGGCCGGCAACGCATCTGCGATCCCCGATTTGAAAAATTCTTTCAGTGTTATATAGTCCATTTATCGAGGAAGGCTATAGACTATATATCATCACGCTAAAAGTAAATCTATTTGTTTTTACCTAATTTTACGAGGACAAAGTCACACGCACAGCTAGTTATAATATAAATATCTACTAGCGACAGTCTATTAGTTACGCATAGTACAGGTATTAATTCGCCTAACGAACGAATAGATGTAGCAATCACATATAACATTAATATATTTGTAATAAACTAGCTGTTTCCTGCGAATTTGACCGCTTAAAAGTGAATTGCGAGATCCTTGAAACGTCCTTAATCTGGCTGTATCTAAAAATCCGGTGATGCTCTCGAGGCCAATAGGGCTAACAGCAGAAACCAATAAAATAAAAATGGCTAAAAGCGTGTCCAGACACGCTTATATAGGAGGGTTCCGTATCTGATACGCTATAAACGTATTTGTTTAATAATTTCAAAGGTTGTTGTCCGATTTCATTCAGAATCATTTTCCTAATGAGTTTTTAGCATGTTCTATCAAAATGGAAAATATCAAGTCTCTACGTCTATAAGTTTGGAAATGCTAGGGAGGGGGGACCATCTTACGGGCAGACAGACAGTGCGAAATTATAAGGGTTCCTTGCACTACGGAACTTTATTGCTTTACATTTAGATAAAAACAATTATAGAGATATACAGCTTAAACAATAGCTAATATGGTAGTGCAAAGGCGGCCTTATTGCTAAAGAGTATATTTTCACCAAAGAAAAATAGTACAATACCTTACAAAGGAAAAGAATATTAGCATCAGCGAGCTATTCTAGCGTGCGCTGCACAACCCATTAGAGTTACGAGTATACGGTGTATGAAGGAAATGTCTATCTTAAATAGTTCTACAAAAAAGCCCGCGACGGAATATACCTTTCATGTTTAAACCATTAACGCCAAAATTAACCCATTATGAAACGGGAAGCGCATCTAGTATTTTTTTTTTTATTTATAGTTCGTGTTACTTCCAGTACCTAGTCGAAATTTAACCGCGACAATTATTGAAGACTAGCTGTTACGTTCCTGAGATTAACGAATTCAAGCAAACAAACAAACTCTTCAGCTTCACATAATACTAGCTGTGCTAGTAAAATTAAGTAAAAAAATAGCTTCAATTTCAGCGCGATTATATAGAACTTACAGCCTTCCTCGATAAATCAGCAATCTAAAACTGAAAGAATTTTTCAAATCCGACCAATAGTGCCTGACATTAGCCCGTTCGAGTAAACAAATAAACAAACTCTTCATATTAGTATAGATACATATTTGAGGACACCTTTAAGACAGCCGAATTAAATATGAATCAAACATTTTTATAGAATTGCATTTACTAAATAAAACATAATTTACTTACTTGTATAACCTTTCCAAATAAGACACTATGAATTCTATCCCATTCGTGATGGTCAGCGTCATCTTCTGTAGGTCCTGTATCTTTTCGTTAAACCGCTTCTTATCCTAAAAATATAAAGCATAATAAATCGATGGTCCCTATTAACAATGTCGGTTCTGCAAAAAGACTACTTTTCAGTAGAGCAGTTCAAAGTTAATTTTGATTTAAACATTTTTCCTTTAATTTAATGACAGCGCGGATGTTGTATAAATTTCATTCGTCCCAGTCATTGAAAAATTCATTTTTAAATTTTTCTCCAACATAAAAAATTACTTAAAACATAAATAACACGCCGTACTTTTTTCAAATTTTTTAATTAATATTCAATAGGCTATAGAAATAATTTATCGTAAATAAATATGCGGTCGTTAGAGCCATCGCGTCCCCTCATAACAAAGTTGAGGCGCGAAGGCCTATATTCAGTATTAAATTAAAAGAAAAATAAAACTTACATACACCATAGCAAAAGAATTTAATCAAGATAATGAAAAACTATGCATGTAATTGACTTTAATGATAAGATTTAGCCGAATTGATAAACAAAAAGCAATGTTATAAAGTGTTCCCAACCGACTTAAAAAAAAAAGAGAAATAAGGTTCTCAATTCTACTATATGTTTATTTATTTTTTGTATGTATGTTACGCGATTTTTCCGCCATTTCTGAACCAACTTTGACTATTCCTTTTTTATTTGGTAGACCTTACGTCAGAGGTGGTTCTATATAAATTTTATCAAATTCAGCTGAGCTGTTTTTTAGAATGTAACACAACTCAAAAAATATATACATACACAGCGTTATGAATCGATATCTTCGTTTACTTTCCACTAAAAATTAAAAAAAAATCTAACAAAACAAAAATGACCTTCCAATAAATACCCAGGCACTAATAAACAATAAATAGTTTGTAAAAATAATTAATTTATCATCTTTCGTCGAAGTTACGGTTTATTTTTTGCTTTCATTTTACTTTAAATCTATACTAGCGGTTTCCCGCGACTTCATAAGCGCAAAATTGCGACAGCTTTTAGACCTCCTAAATTTGACCCTATCAAAAAATCTTGTGTTAGTTGGTGTTTACTATAAACTACCTCCTTCAAAATAAAAATTTAACCTCTGTACGTCCCACGGTTTTCGAGATAGTTGATCTTTCATAGATATAAATGCGGGATAAAGGGTCTCTGTGCCTTATGTAATCTATACATCCCGTAAATAAAGTTTGAGATTAAGTCTAGCAATGAAATCATTAATAATTTGTACAAGCTTAAATACAATTTACGAATTTATCAAGAACAGTAAAAAGATACTAGAACATCAAAGACATGCATTGAGCTCCGTCGCAATAACGCTACTTGCATATTTTATATTTTAAATAAAGTTGTGTGATAACATTTAATAAAAGAAGTAAAGAAATATCAACATGATAAGTTTGAATATACTTTGCCAATTATTTATCAAGAACAATAAAAAGATACTTGGACATCAAAGGCATTATGCATTGAGCTCTGTCGCAATAACGATAGTTGCATATTTTATATTTTAAATAAAGTTGTGTGATAACATATAATAAAAGAAGTAAAGAAATATCAACGAAATAAGTTTGAATATACTTTGCCAATTATTTGTCATAAACAATAAAAAAAAACTTGGACATCAAAGACATTATGCATTGAGCTATGTTGCAATAACGCTAGTTGCATATTTTATATTTTAAATAAAGTTGTGTGATAACAATTAATAAAAGAAGTAAAGAAATATATGCATAAAGTACAATATGATACTAAAAACTTTATAAAATACGAACATTTAAAAATTATAAAATAATTTCTAAGAAGTTTATAACAATTATTTCTTTTCGTATATCCATACTCAGTGCAATTTATGGTACCTATGGTAAATATCATACATTCTCATTTCTTACTAGTGGACCCGGCAGACGTTGTCGTGCTCGAAACTTGGCTTTTTACTATTAGCCAGATAACAAATCTCATTTTATGAAATAATAATATTACATAGGACGTCTTGTACGAACGTCATCTATTTGAAGTATTTTGAAGTTGCGAAGAAATCTGAATTGTTTTGTATTTTTAAATAACCATTTTCCTTTATTTTCCCTGTTTTAAACAAAATTAACAAAATTGAAATTCGTTCAGCGATTTTCGAGTTTCTGCGAGACTAACGAACAAGGATTGATTTTTATTTAAATAGTTTACCATATTTACTCATTATACCAATATAATAAGGTTTAAGTAAAGAAACTAAGTAAATCTGTATAGAAAATTAAGCAAAAATACTTCAGGTCGTAAATTAAACGAAGCCCAGTTTATAACACGATTTCATTATTAAATATGGTACAAGCTGGGCGAAAAGACTTCATTCTTTAAATATTTGATCTTTGTTAAAACATTTCGTGTAGCTTAAGGAACATGAGATAAAAAAATTACCGAATTAGTCAAGCTGTTCTCAAGTTTTGCGCTTAGCAACAGTCATTTTTATTTACATGGATTATTACTAAAACGGACAAGTAAATTACCTTTTTTTGCGTATGTAAATATAATCGAACAGTAATAAGAATCATCAAACTTCAATTTATAAAAATATATATGAAACATTAGATTTTGATAAAAGATCGCAAGTTTATTAGTACATATATAGAATATTATTGCTATATAATAACACCCATAATAAAGCCTATTGTAATAAATAATGCATTGCTAAAATTATCGTTAAGTGTGTGTCATTATCACAATTAGTCGCTAATTGCTTTTTGTTTTGGACATAGTGATTATAAATAATTATTAATTTTGTCTACAAATAGCGCCCTGAGCGTTTAAGCGAACTAAATACATAACAATTCCATTGTTAACCGAATTTAAAGCTATTTAAATCGAAATGGTTATTTCGTTTAGATTGTCGAGATTTTGTTAGTTTTCTTCTTCTTTTAGTTTGAGCTCTAGATTAAAATAATCGCTGTGTGTAGAGTACACCGTATCAATAATAGTAGATTGTGACACCGAGCCCAAAGTGAGTACGAATATTATATTGCAAAAAATTACCACCAGTGCATTAATTCCTCACATCAGTAAGGTGTCTATTTTCAGTAAACATACTTCTTTTCATTCATTTACACCGCTGACTATTTCCATGTTTTTTCTTTTTTTCAAAATAATAAATATTAAAGTATTACAATGGCATAGAATGCGCGCCATTTGTTTTTTTCTTTTTGTTTATTCTGTCAATTCTTATTTTCAGCTATTATTTTTTTTATTGAATGCATACTGAGATTGAACCCATTAAATTTCATATGATTTAACGGGAGACATTAAACCTCTTTGGTAAATTTATATATTAGAATCGGCAAATACGGATGCCTTCAAGCACACCGTTACAGGTGAGCTGGTGCATCACAAGATGGGAGTCGATGAGACCTGGTAAGTGAAAGCGTGGGTGTAATCACATTCTGTATCAGCTTAATACTTTGCCGCCTATAAAATCAAGTCATCTATATACCTCAAACCATTGTTGCAAGCTTGTATTGCATAGTATCTAAAAGCAGCAAGGAGTTTCATAATTCTCTATGGTGATGGAGAAAATTTGAAAATAGGCGCTTAGGTGTCGGTGCTAAATTTGTATTAGTCACTCAACACCTACGCAGGTGTGGAGTATGCTGGAGGCGTAATATATATTAGAGCCGTAAATCTTGGAATTTAAAATTGGAGATATTTTCGCTATCCCGCGTAACAGATGGTCTATAAGACGCAAGTGTTTACATCGAATTTATTCATCACCGATTTCTGTGTATTCTGCTAAGAATAAACTTACCAGCCTGTTTCAATTCGTTCGGAATGATGCAACGCACGAAGTGAGGTTGAGTCGACCTCAGCGTGGTCATCAAGTTGTTCAGTTGTTCCTGTGGGTAATAGCAATGTCATTAGTAACAAAGGTCTGTATTCGTTTTATACCTTCAATATTCGTACTTTTTAATATAAACTTATGGCAGTTATTGTGCTAATGTCTGTTTATCAATCATTTCAGGTTTTACGGTGAAAATAAAAACAACGTGATTAAGACTTGCATATTTTGTAATCCAATTAGCTTGATGGACTAAGCCAATAGCCATTTTCACCTTTAAAAGAAAATATTTACCACGTACTCTGTTTAAGATAGAAACAGCAGAAGCACATGATATCTAAGGCTTGAGACATCATCAGCAAAAATGTTTCAACTTAATTTATTATTTTTTTACAATCACAGAACTTAAAATAAAACGAAAAAATGGATTGAAGTATCTCCGCGAAATAACGTATGAGTAAACATATAATATTAATACGAGCAAAACTTGGGTTAAGCACCAAAAAACGGACAAACAGGAAGCTTAGTGTATTAATCAGCGGCAAAATAAATATATCCTTGAATTCTTTGCCCATAGACGATGATAATTCTCTTGACGCATTGAGTATCGAGTGCGTCGAAAACAAAAAGTGCAAAACAATAGATTTTTCGATCTACTTAATTAATTACAATGATCGAGTTAATCTTGCAGTCATTTCACGGACCGAGGCATGAGAAACTATTTTGTACGAAGAAATAGTTGTACATAGTGCAGCTGTATGCAGTATAGCTCCACTTATTGAGTATGAATTAAAACAATTAATCGTTTAATATATTTATAAAACTCTGTACCTTGTACGCGGAGGAGACAGTAGCAAAACCACCACCCTTCTTACCGCGACCTCCTACGGTTATACATTAAGAAGCAACAATTAGTGCAGAGACAATCACAATCATAGACATACAGTATACAATATATGAGGTCCTCGGTCACCTGTGGGGATAGACGCAGATTTGCTATAAATTGCACATCGACGTGGCCACATAGATTAGATCAGATGTATCTAGAGATGATACCTCGTGTGATACGATAAAAAGATTTCGCTACTAAATGTCTTAAGTATTTTAGCGTTTAGAACCCCTATAAATACACTTATTGAGACGCTAAAAATAATGTCAGTAAATAATGTAATAGTTAAGGTATTTCATCCAAAGTTATCATACGTTTTAAAATTAAATGACCAATTTGACGCCTCAACGTCAAATCGGTCATTAAGTTCTCAGATGAAGAAAGATGAATGAGTAAAAATTGTGTAAGGTATCATCTCTGTACAAATCATCGAGGACAAAAAGCGACGTGACACAGAAGCAAATGCAGGATATATGTGTCACTTTACCCTGTAGAGCGATGACACAGTCTGGAAGGCAGAGCCCTTGGTACGCTTGCCACCAGCGCCTAATTTGTATAAAATGCCATTTACATTATATATAAACCTGGCAGGTGCTACATAATACTTTACCATGTTATTTTAAGATTTATACTTTTTATAAGATTTCATTTAATTTGACAACGTCACTAGAAATTTTTTTCACAAGTTACGATTTTCGGAATTTTTCCTATCCTTGTACTTCAAAATATAAGTTCTTGCCAGATTTCGGGATTGCAGGTCAACAAGAATTACCTTTAGGTTTTAATTCTTTTTATGGATGTATAGTCGACCAAGAAAGTGCTTTTTAAAATTTTGCTAAGGGTTATTGTTATTTTTGTCGTAATGCGTAACAAGCAAAAATAAGCCTTTTAAATAATTGACGCGCAAAAGACATTCGGCCTTAGCGTCGCAAACTAATCTCTCGGTCGACTATACCAGTATCAAAAATGCGACATAAATGAGTTACAGTTCTATATCTTTCGATTGCGTTGACTTAGAGGGTTGGTTTTTTGATTGGAAAGGGAAGTATTGTAAGTCGTGTCTAACATTGAGGACATTGATTGTAGTAAGAAATTACAAATATGTCGTACCCTTGCCACCACCGCCACCACCGGCATCGCCAGACTGACCAGGATGGTCAGCGAAGATCTCGACCAGCAGTTTATTTTGACCCTTCTTGAACTGATCGACGACGGTGTCGTTAAGAGGATCCTTGTTCTTTTCAAGCCAACCGGTGATATTGTAGCCGACCTATTTGACCCAAGGGTTAAAGCAAAAGTACAGTATCTATATTTATGTGCAATATGGAAGAGCTCATAGTAGAAGCTTTGCTAATAATGATGATTGAAAACCCCATCGCAAATATTCGGCAAAGTTTGATATCGAACATGTGTGTAGTGTGAATATCAAAACAAGAATATTTGTCAATTCATAATTCTGAACTGGTTTCACAAATTAAATATTATATAAAACATAATAAGTGTTGGCCACACTGGGTGATTCATGATTGGTTGGCGCGTTTTTCGTCTGCTGAAGTTCCCGCCAAAAAGAAGTTCAGAGAGGGGTTTGACAGATGGTCAATGAAATATGAGGAATGTAATTTCGATAAATATTATAATATTGTTTATGTTCAACTTTGAGTAATAAAAGCATTTTGCCACTAGTGTATCAATTGTTCTTTATGTTAAATAAAAGTATGGAAGCGAGCTAGATAAAGTTTACATAAGGATGTTTCAAATAGGTTATTATAACATTAAAGAACTTTGTCAGGTCTTACATTTAAATGAATAGCTCGATTTCAAAAATGGATACTTTTTTTAACCAGATATGGTAGGAGTGGGCCATATTGTGAGATATGTACTTACATTACCGGCGTAGTGACCGATGGCGAAGTGGGCGGCTTGGCAACCAGGCTTGGGGGGTTTTGGCTTCAGGTAAGGGGCAGACTTGCCCAAGTGGTTGTTGTTCAATTTCTCAACGAAGGTTTGGTCAGTGGCTTTCGGGAACATAGACTCCTCTTCAAGAATTGAGAGGATACCCATAGGCTGAAATCGTACCGATGATATTAGACCACGAAGTCATTAACGTTTTCCGTTGCTCTAGTCCCAAGGGATAGTCATATCTATAAGCTTATAGGTGATTGAGTTCAAATCATCGTACCTTCTTCGTTTACCTGTTCTGATAGAACTTCTGAAAAGTTCAGTTTTCAAAGAAGATGAAATTGATTAGATAAAATTGAAATTGGCAGTTATTTCTTAAATGGGTATTATAATCTAACTTAAAACTAATAAATAAATATTAAAGGTTGAGTAAAAACAAATAAAACCATGCAAATATATATAAGTTTGAGCGTACATTTTGCAATATTTACTGTTACCCTGCGTGTATGTTTAGAAGCGCCTATAAAACTTATAGCTTTCGTAGCTAATACGTTAGAAAGACAAAACTGTACGAAAAATTTGCTTGTTATTGATAATAAATTTAAAGCCGTCAATATCAATGTATTTACAAAAAAAATAATACTACAAGAGCTTTCTAACTTTTCTTTAAATTTATCCGAACCGCGATAGATGAGTGCAAATATTAATATCATTTCTAGAGTGTAGCATATGAATTAGGTTCAATTTCGAAGTTCAGCAAGTGCTTAACAAGCTGCGTCAGGCTGCTGTAGGGAGGCATGCGACAGCGATCCTCTGGTGCCCTATTTCATCGGGCCCCGCTAGGTTTTAGTGGGTATTCTAGCAGAGCTATCGAGTCCCACACAACCGTTCGCAAATGTTCCTAGATCATGGGATTATTTGCGAACGGGGTAGGGCGTAAAAGTATTTCTCAGCGACAAAAAAAAGGTGCTTAACAAGCCGTACTTTTTTTACAGATACCGCTTAGGGTGGGGGGAATGCAGCCAGTACTCATTCTTGCATTTACAAGCCATTTTGAGGCGCTGGCCTTAAATTTAGCTTGCTCTAACGCTTCCCTACTGCTTCAAGCTAGATACGTTAAAACTACCTCTTATACCTTTTCAATTAAATTTATTGTCGGTTGTAGGTCCATACCAAAATCAATAAAGGTCCATTCGACCCCTTCTCTTTCGTATTCCTCTTGTTCTAAGACGAACATGAAATGATTAAAGTACTGTTGCAATTTTTCGTTGGTAAATGTCAGAGATCGGGGTGGTTCCGAGGATGACATTAGATAGCAATCGGTCATCTCAACTCGCCCAACAGCAACATCCTCTGCAATCTAAGCGGACCCTGGTAATTGACCGGGATGACGCAGAAAGAAGATTATATTAACTTTATCATAATGTCACTCGATGTTATTTATTATCCAAAACTTAAATATCGTAAGTTCCTTAATGTACATTCCATATTAATTTACTTTACGTACACATGGCCCTCGTAATAAATTCAATTTCAAGAGACGCTATACAATAGCACTTTCTACACCCGCCATGATGATTCACAGAACTTGAAATATTACAGTACATTTCATTTTATGAAGAAATACTAAACATAAAGTGATTTACGTCTCAAGCGAAAGTAATGGGATTGGAGAGAGACGTGTTGTGTAAATAATCTGACGACTCGGCGACGATTTCAGACAATTTTGCCTCTAAAGCTGTTCCCTTTTCTCTTTTTGCGCGGTGACTTTTTTTTTTAAGTAAAGGAATAGGCTTGATGGCTGTCATGCCGCAAACTCATGAGAGGATTTTGGATATGAAATTATATACATAGAACTTGCTGTATAAATTAATTTTAAATAAATAAATAAATAAAATAAAATAATGCTTTATAGGAAAAAATTGTAAGAATAAACAGAACCAAAATATGTTTGTAATTTGTTCGTTGTCTACATAATAAGACGTCCGTGACACAAATTGTTATAAAAACGACAAAGTTTTAATAAGGGTTCATCCATAAATTACGACACACGTTAAGGGCGGGTAGGTGACCAATCACATTTTCCGTAAACAACTGTTACTTGCCGTAAGTGGTGTCTAAAACACTTCCGACGCTAAAGTGGTTTCGTGGAGATATTCGGTGCTGGGAGAGATGCGATGTGTTTGCTTTATGCTGATATTAAGCCAAAGTATATGCTGGCCTATCTGCATAATACCTCGCTATACAGTTTATATTTTTATGAACGTTTATCTACTAACATGTAGAAGTTATATATGTGATGACAAGATTTTGTAGCTACAGCTCTTAAATTTTGTTTTGACAAACAAATCATTTTTAATCATGAATAACTGATATGATCTTAATTGGAATTTTGAACCCCCGACATAAGGAAAGAGTACCTGGAGATTTTTCTTGGATCATCTGAGAGATGACATATATGATGCTGTATATTTACGCGATCATGGTTCAAGGGACTGCTATTTTATAAAAGCGAATTTGGTTAATAATACAAACACTGTATTTAAAAAATATTTGGGACAATTACATTACAAGATTATCATCTGTAGAGTTACGTTTAGACCACGTACAATAATTATTTCATATTTATCCCCTATAGGACTTTTCAAAGAGTATTGAAAATATTAGCAAAACTTGGATCAAATGGGGTACGGTATCACAAAAACATTCTAAACGACAACCTTTTAAAGTAGGTCAATAATAGAAAGGCGTAAAAGATGAAAGTAATACATTTGCACTTTTTGAAAAGCCCGTGATAATACTGTACATGTAAAATAATTTTACATGTTTTTACATTTTAAAATAACCCGCTGTAGCCCCGGGCGATACGAGCTTACGTATTTTTTCTTTTTGCCGACATGCCGTATCTTACAACAGTCACAGTAAAAGAAAACCTAGTACTTTCATACTCTGAAAAGAAATAGAAATTCCGCTAGAGTTACACAAATTGTTTCTTCCTTTAGAAGTAAATAAAATTACCAAAAGATACAGTTATATACTACACTAGCCGTGCCCGCGTCTTCTTCCGCGTACAATTAAGTAAAAAAAATGGATTCAAATTTAGCGTGATGATATATAGCTCGGTAAATGGGCTATCTAACACTGAAAGAATTTTCCAAATCGTACTAGTAAGTCCTGACATAAACGTGCTCAAGAAAATAAACAAACTCTCTGGCTTTGTATATTAGTGTAAATAAAAGCAAAAGGTCACCAAAAACGAAATACACAGATGAAATTGGACAGGGAGAAAGTAGACATCCGCTACGAATGGATTTTAATTCTACGCAGACGAAGTAGTGGGATCGAATATTTTTTTACGTATAACTTTTGGAACGACTAGACCCAGTTTTTCACACCAGTCGGGTATTGAAGATCATTCTCGAGGCAGTCGAGAGTACTCCTCCAACTTCTATTTATTTCCTATAAAAAACATTTTATATAAGAATAAGAATAATTTATTTTGCAAGAATGTTACAGGTTATTTGTACAACATCCAACTAAATTAATAGTATGCGAAAAGTAATGTAAAAATATTCACATAAAAATAAAATGAGCCGGCGCGTCCGGGTACCAGTACCTCCTTCTCACATGAGATCGGCGTGAAGTGGCGGCAATGCTGTCACGTCTAGTGGACCCGGTATGGTTTCCTCAGAGCATCCTGCAGGGACCTCGGTGTGCCGAGGGTTTCGGGATCGGGACCCACTGTTGCACGTGCCTTCCGAATCAAGGGAAGAGGTCGGATAATTGAAAACCAACGTTATAATGGGTCATCGATCTATCACTCCGCGGTAAGTGCTACTAAACCAAGCGATCGACTCAAATTTGTCTACGACCTCCTTCTAATGCAAGAAGATCTTTAATATTCAATCAATGTTATAAAAAAAAGATATATATGTTTTTATGATTGTGGGGTATACAAGTTAATTTCCTTCCAAACGGCCTATGAAATTTTATTGCACCCTTATAACGTTCAAATAAACATAAAGCGATCATGACAGGTAATAAAAGAAGATATGCAATATTTTTTTCAGATTCATCGTAACTTATTTTATAACTCAATAAGCTGAGATTTATGGAGGAATTTAGATGACCGAAATATTGTTTCATCACAACGCCAACCTTAATCTAAACGAAAAGGAATCATCATAACTTTCTTAAGTCAAATTTAAATTTACTTTAAAAAATATTTATAAGAACTATACCAAATATTTATTGATAAGATGCATAAAATTTGAACCAATATGAATTAAAAACTAAACCAAACTTAAACAAGAATGTTACTGAAACAAAAACAAAAAAAAAAGAACTATTGTCCAAAAATTATTGTATGAAGTCTCTCAAATAATAACTATATTGGCTGATTGATTGAGTATTCAATCAACAGATTAACAATTAGAGTCTCTTCACACGATAACCATTAAAACGCAGCTTTCAATATGCAAACAACGTTATCTCCTTCGTCTCGATCCTGGACCTTTGTTACCCATCAGAGGGACTATTAGTTCTACAGTATAGATGGGGCCGATAATATTATTTAATATTTAATAAATAACCACCTAATTATTAATGTTATACATCTTTAAGTATCTAATAATTCATTTTTCCTAATCTAATGATCGATTTTTAGTATTTTGTATAAATCTATCATTCGTCTTTAAATTTAGACTTACAAATAAAGTCAAAGGAAATACTTCTCATTGACATAACAACTAATCTATAAGTTGCCAATAGATTGCGTTGTCAACATTCTTTAGTAAATATTATTATTAGTAAAGTTAACCATCAATAGATGGCGCTATTATTTTCAACATAACTAGAATAATCTAGCACACGCCTCACGTGCAAGTCGCTCTCTTCGTCGATAACACTGCATTTTCTGGAACTGGAAATTGGCGCACCGCGCACGTTCTTCTCCAAAATACTGGTGCATCTGGTTCGGAAATTGGAGAATAAAAGTTAATGCCGAGAAAAGTGCCGCCATAGACTTTTCTCGCGCAATAAAGCCAAACATAATGTTATTAAACTATATGACAACCCCATACCTAAGTTAAACAAGTAAAATATCTGGGAGTGTTACTCGATCAGCGCTTGTCTTTTTAAATAAATATTTGTTTCTTCTTATTTTTATTTTTTTTTATATGTTACAAGCGGGCAGACGAGCAGGCAGCAGGCACCGAAGTGCCTACTGGCGCCCATGGACATCTGCACGACCAGAAGGCCAGCAGATTTCCTCTATTTAACTGGGGTGGATGTCTTTAATTTATTCGTCTGACAATAGAAATTTATAACTTTGCTTTATTTTTATTACTAGAACATTAGCGCTTGAGCACGATCACAACATTAGAAGGCAGTTAATTTGATTCGACAAAATGTCTTCATTTTCGACATTTGTTGATGTCGGTGCGGAACTTAACGGCGCGGTAATAGGTGCAATCGTAAACGCTCCCCTTTTTGGTGTTAATGTAAAAGTTGTTGGGGCAAGACGGTTATAGACTCCTGAAGTTTGTTTTGCTTCTATTAATTAATGTGTTTGCATGTCCCCGCTTAAGATTTCATAACTTTCTGTGGCGTTACAGAGTCCTGCTAACATTTGAAGCAACGAATTGTTTTACAATTAAATTGTATAGCCCGTGAAACTTTACGTAATATTGTTTCTTGTCAGACGTTACGGCAACAATTGATAATCTCTTTTAGTCATATTTATGTGCTTCATTTCTTTAGGAGTTCGAAACAAACCCCGCCCCACACGATTTCACGTCAAGACGTAATAAAAGTTTTAGTTTTGTTTAAAAGAATCTAATATCCCAGACTGCAGCTACATTATAGTAAAATTATCATACATTCTAGTGACTAGCATATAGTTTCATCGATAAAAAGAAGATTAATGATTATTCATGAGTGTAAAGTTAGAAAACGTATTAAGTATGTAATTGAATGATGAATGCAATTATTGACCTTTTTATTATTATACCGCAAGCCACAGACCACAGAGAAAGCTTGAATTAATATTGGACGAGACTAGGATCTATGGATACTCTAAAGCTATTTGGATATTCTAAAGCTATTTGGATACTCTAAAGCTCTATGGATACTCTAAAGCTCTATGGATACTCTAAAGCTATTTGGATACTCTAAAGCTATTTGGATACTCTAAAGCTCTATGGATACTCTAAAGCTATTTGGATACTCTAAAGCTATTTGGATACTCTAAAGCTATTTGGATACACTAAAGCTCTATGGATACTCTAAAGCTATTTGGATACGCTAAAGCTATTTGGATACTCCAAAGCTTTACGGATAATCTAAAGCTCTATGGATACTCTAAAGCTCTATATATACTCAAAAGCTCTATGCATTATCTAAAGCTCTATGCATACTATAAATCTCTATTAATACTCTAAAGCTCTATTGATGCTCTAAACCTCTATTGATGCTCTAATTAAGAAGTACTGAACCTATAATATTACGTACCGACTATGATCATGATGACGTAAGCGTTTGGATATAACTTGGCCGCGTGGCTGACGCCGTCGTAGACCTTCTTAGCGCGGTAGATCTCCTTCATAGCGGCTGCGGCCACTTTTACGGGCAAAAACTTTGCCACTTTGTAGCCTACGTCGAAGGGCGTATAAAATACAACGTACCTAAAAGATAAAAACAGTATGGCGAAGTGGAAAGAAGAATTTTATATTCCCATTTTGTTTTTTTTTTTATGTTACAAGGGGCAAACGTGCAGGCAGCAGGCCGATGATTCTTTGATTTCAAAGCAAAGTGTGCATCGAAACATAACATCGGAAATTAGAAACAGATATGTATGTAAAAGATAGATCGCTGCAAAATCTTTTCTTCAAGAAGACAAACTATTGAAAAAGTTAACGAAAACAATGTGATGTTATTAAGTAACTTTTTGTGTTGTCATACTGCTATATAAATAACTTTAAGCTCTTATCGTTATCTGTTTTTATTCTGTACTACCGGACCTGGCAGACGTCGTCTTGCCCAAATTTTGCTATAAGCCAGTTAACCAATCTCCTTTATGTTTTTTCCATAAACGTAACACTGGCCGAATGATTTATGAAATAATTAATGTTTAACATGGCACGTCATTCCAAAGGTCTAGCACGAACGTATTCGATTTGAAGTATTCTGAGGTAGCGACCAAATCTGCATTTTTTTAGTATTTTTAAATAATCTTTCGACCTTTGTATTCTTTAAAACCTTCCTTGAAATAAAAGGAATGAAACAAAACAAACATAATTTTAAACGGTCCAGCGGGTTTCGATATTAACGAGCCTGACTAACAACGATTGACTTTTATAAATATTGATCTACGTTTCGTATAGACAGTGATTTAAATATTCGTTACAAATAAGTAGTACTCTATTTATTTATATCGCTTCTCGGGAAGCGGTTAACGCGGCTGCATTCTGGCTACAACATAATTAAAAAAATAATAATAACAGTGTTTTGCCATCAAATTGATAGGCAGAAGAAGAATACGATTGTTACATTTTAATCATTTAATTAATCAAAAGTTGAGTTAGCGAGAAAGAAAAAGTCTTCTATGCTGATGTCGCATACCATCCAATAAAAGTCCCTTAGTCACCTTATATATCAACCTCATTAAGGGCCGGCAGCGCATCTGCTGGCCTTCTGGTCGTGCAGATGTCCATGGGCGTCGGTAAGCACTTCGGTGCTTGCTGCCTGCTCATCTGCCCCCTTGTAACATAAAAAAAAAAGTAAAACAGCCAAAAGTTGTTCATAAAAGTAAAACAGCCAAAAGTTGTTCATAAAAGTAAAACGAGCACGAATCTTTATTGCTGTTTAACCTTTTCATAAGGAAGAAAGCTTAGTCAGGTAACGAATTACGTCACTAAGGATTTGAAGCGGAAAATAACTACTGGTCTAGCATGATGAGTATGAGGTAACATCGGTTTTGGCCGAGCAAGTATTTATAGGATTCTTTTTCGCTTCGCTACGACATGGAGAAGTTTTTTTACTTGTATATGATTTACAGTGGACACAGCCGAAGGAACCAAGCCAGACCAACTTTACCGAGCCATAATACAAGAGGTTACACTTGTTTTCTATTCTCTATAATTTTTATCGGAGTAGCTGGTTACAGAGTTATGTTACACTTTTATCTCCTGAATATAGAATTGTAAATAAAACTGGCCGATTGGAAATTTATCGAAGTAAAAATTTTATTTATTCACGCTGAAGGTATAAATGATGGCGGCAAAAATTTATGAACCCGAAATATTATCTGATTTGATTAACCGCGGAAAACGGAAAGCGACTGATAAAAGTAACACAAATCATGAAGCGCTCCAAAGCGCTTGGTGTTAAAATTAGGTATTGGGTACTTTTAGAGTTACGTAGTACTACAAGGAACCTTTATAATTTCACTTTGTCCGTGGTTGGGAAAGGGGGAGACGTTTGCCCAGCAGTGGGACAGTATAGGCTAATTAAAAAAAATGTCTAGATAGCCTTTAAAAATGCGTAATTTAAACAATTCTTTTTTATATTACTATCTGTTTTTATTCCGAACACCCATCATAAATATACTTTATATAAACCTTATTCTAAGTGATTACCGCTATATATGAATAGAGCTGCACCAAATTCGACGGCCATTTCTAAAATTAAATCTTGAGAATGATGAAAATTTAGTCTGGTTAGTTCAAGGGGTAAATCAGCGGACTCAAATCAAATTCTACTGTCTTTCAACGTCATCCTCTTCTTGGGGTCGTTTTCCTAAATGCTGAGGGTCATGACCTAACATAAAGGACAATGCTCATTCATGGAACAGCTTTTTCTCATGCGTCAAGATAAAAATAATACGAAAATTATTTTGTTTATTTTTGGAGCTATCTTGAATTCTATAACAATAATTTGTACCGGGGGTTTTTTTTATATAAAGTAAAAAGACATTCGTATATTCATTATCCGTTTAAAATTGACATGACAATTCATAAATGCAAAAAAAGTGTTGTCGTTACAAATATTGCACATATTTGTAATGACAACACTTTTTTTTATTCAAATCGATATTTGATTCGATTACGCTTTTAATTTATAAAGTACAGTTACAGTTGATGTTTTCCCCACAGAGTCAAACGGTAATATTATAATCTTACAGATTCGATCCTATTTTAATTAAAAAAATAAATAACCAGCTACAAAATAACGTTAAATATAACGTTCTCACAATAAATGGTTCCTTCCTCTGCAACGCGATGGACTCGGCACCCGCACGGTGAATCCATGGAATGCTAAGAAATTCGTCTCATCTATGGTACCTCTACTGAAATAAATTAATTTTGAATTATGAATTTGAATTAAAAAAAAAGTACAATCGGGCTCAAAAATGAACAATTAGAAATATCCAATACGTAGAAGTTAATAAGAAGGGTATCTTAAAGACGACGATTAAGAAAGCGATTGGCTCTAAAGTGGAAAGGGACCTACCACGTTGTTGCTAGGGGCGGACGTTACCAAAAATTTGGGGGTTGGTTAAAGTAACATTCTACGAAAGAAGACATTTTTTTTTATATTTTTGAAGCATCTAAGCGACTTGAATATTATAAAAAAATCGTTATTTTTGTATTTAGTAAAAAAAAAACAGGACGAAACAATAATTTAAACTTCCTATATACCAGTGTAACTAAATTTGATTATCTTTTTTTTTCTTAAATAATGGATAACTGCTTTTTTATCGAACTGCAATATTTATTGAGTTTACTATATTATGGCTAAGTTTACATGAATGTAAATCAATGGCATTATGAAAATTTCCAATAATAAATATTCACGATGAATGTAAATAAATAATCGAGACACTTTTATTCATCCAACGAATCTCCCATCCGAAAAAAATGGTTATTTGTTGTATTCCAATGGATAAATTAAATATAATTTGTTTGTTTTTAAACGACTTGTAAACACTGTATTCGTTTTCTTTTGATTTAATAAAATCATATACATCTTGTATGCCAATGATTGCAAACTGCTTGATATTTGATAATGTTGAGTAGAAGATATAATGTCCCCCCCCCCAGCCCCCCCTTGACGTAAGGGGCAATGCAGCAGCGGACTTGTTGAAATGTAAGTAACAATATTCTTTAAGTAGTTTCGACTGTAAGGCCGAAGTCATTATTTTCTCAAGAGTAGGTTATTTATTGTAGCCCTTGTCGACCCTTAGTCTGTACATTTCTTAGTTATTGTAACAAAATTTTTAGGTGTTTAATAAATTGCAGTATTCTGTTTGTGGTTGTATTATTTTGGTACCTTTGGTAATATTATATTATTAAATATTTCAGTTATTTGTGTTGAAATAAAAATAAAGTATTCTTCTTACCCATCTACTAAAAAAATAAGATAAAGACAAAAAATTTTGAGATTACACAAAAGGTTTTCCTAGAAAAGTGATTTAAGTATAATTTATTTATTTTATTAACTTCATATGTGTAAGGGCTCACATAATGAGATATTTATATTTAAAAATGAATTTTCCTTACAAAAATAAAACTCAAATATTATGAGGCATATTTAATTTTAAGATGTGTTATTTTAATATAGAATAATAAATTAGTAATACAATAACTTATCTAAGTAACAATGTAGGTCAGCTCCGCCAAACTTGGAACATGCGCGCAACTAGGCGATAAGTCCCCTTCATAATTCACTCCATAATGTTATTGGGGGGAGTGTTAGACATCACATTACAAAGTTAAAATTTTAACGATTTAACCAAATTTTCTAGACTATTTACTACTTAATGACTATATTAGCGGCTACATAAGATTGCTTTGACGAGTTACGACAATGAAGGCACTTATAAGATTCTTTGGTGAGACGTACGGCGCTCGTGTATCGATTCTGTAAACATTAAGCACTTGCCAAGAAAATTGCCGATGTCAAAGAATTCTTTACACGCAAATAGGCGGCCCTAGGATAGGCAAGATCTCATCTTGTCACACTATTGATTTCTTAAAACCTCTTTATAGAGATAAAGTAAAATGTATATTGATGTGATCAGATCAGATATTGATGACTCCATTTATTCCTAAACTTCATTTGCTCTACGCATAATTTGCGTACTATCTGGGGAATAGTAAACTCCAAAAAAATTGGTACTGATCTATTTCCTTTCTACAACCCATCCCCTACACTAGGTAGCGGTCGGCAACGCCTGTCCCGCGACCTCTCTCTTTGTGGTCGACGACTCCTCTCTTTGTGGCCCGGATCCCTCTCTTTGTTTTGTAAATAGCAATCTATTCTTATTAATTAATAATAGCTAGACACCCATTTCCAAATAATTGTTTTACAAGTGCAGCCCGCCTACATATCATTTTTAACTATGTGGCCCTTGCCGGCTCAAGGCTAAGGTTGCAGAGCTCTGTGTTGCACTCTAGGGGCGCCCCTGGACGTAATTTTTCGAGCATTAAGTATTCTGACGACATCTAGCGGTCAGCGTTGCTGCTAAGCGCTTCTGATTTCACTCCTATGATATTTGCATTAGATATGTTGCCTTTATCGACGGCCACATTAAATTAAGTAATTATTTACAATAAGTATCTATCTACAAACTAACTACAACTACAAAATACTCTTTCGCGTTTTATTTTATTATTGTATATAGAAATCTTTAAAATAACACACACAAATGGTATTAGCTTCGGCAAGCATAAAGCACGCTTAAGCCGAATGACATCAAAATTGAAAACATAATATTAATCTACGAACATAATTCTGTGTAATTATTATGGAGATACTAATAAGGAGGACCAACTTCTATGAGGGGCTAGGTAAAAAGTGGCAATTTGTATACAGCAAATTATCGTTCGAAGATTTACCGAAATGGTGCTGGTGTAGAACGAATTGACCAATAGGCTTTCAGAACGGCGTGGTATGACATACTTTTCAAATTCCTCCTCATTCTAATGAGGCGCCTTCCTATTTGCGGATTTCGACGGACAGTTTAAAACATTAAGATGGTCCTGCTTATTACAATCTCCATAGTAACTATTAACAAATTAATATACAGATGCTGTAAAGTTTTGTCACACTAGTTTACACCCGTATTGTTAATAATTACTTGATACACATAATAAGGGAACAAGTATTGAAGGATTGAACTTTGAGTCGGAAATATTTAATTTAGGTGCGAAAAATTCTCAAAAAATATGAGAATTGAAATTTAAAGTACAAATGTGCTAAAAATGTGTAAATTGTGATTTTTTGTACCACGAGGATGATGTTGTGGGATAAACTAGTAGTTAAGTAAAATTTGCAGCACCTGTATTTACATTTCTCATGTAAAATTCTCACCAACAATACGTATTATATATCGAACGTTAAACAGATGATAACTTTCTGCTTAGTAGAGCGTCTCTGTCGCACACGTGACTTTACACATGAATGTAAGAGACAACGCTCTACCACGATATTTTTGAAGTAAAACTTGTTTAGGCACGCTTGACTTAGTGTAAGCGTGTCGAGAGCGTTGCGAAAAGTGTGATCGGGCGAGGTGAATGGAAGTTGAGAGAGAAATATAAGTTAGTGAAGACAGAAAGAGAGAGATAATTATGTATCGTATATTACTGTAGGAGCAAAAAAGAGGCGAGGAACCGTTTTCTTTTTCTCATAACCAGTTAAGGTCCAGTGCAGGCCTATTGCCTGTAAATTAAAATATACTATAGAGTGAATAAAAGTGTAAATTAATTTTACAGTTGAATTATACTTATATACACATACATATAATTGGAGCTAAAGAAGTTTTACTTCAGCCGTGTGGTCTAAAACACACTCGTTTATTTTTATACTAATAACGAAGTCTGTTATTTCTTTTTAACATTCGACATGTAATATTTATTACATATGCCACAAAAGTACACTATATTATTAAGTGCGATTTAAGATAATCACCTACCCTCATACCTGTAACGTACACTATGAACAATCTATAGTTAAACCTTTAAGAATACTTGCATATTTAATAGTATATTTTTGGAAAATTAGAAATAAAGAAATAATTTTTTAATAACAACTTTTTGACATGACTTTCATTGCGTCGAAACTAGAACACACCGGGAATCAAAGCAAAATGCCAAAATGACCATTAGAAGGTGAGGGTATTTTAGCCGATAGACGATTTCGTGCTAAACATTATTCAATTCTAACCAATTCCAATTACATGCGGCCATATTTATGTACTAGCTGTAACCTGCCACATCGCCCCCGTGAATTTAGTGATTTTGTAAAATTTTGAGGGTTTCTATCTTTGTGCAAAAAAGTGCGCCTTTAGCTAAATAATTGGGCTCCGCATTCCTTTAGCCATAATTCACGCGGGCGAAGTCGCGGGCTACAGGTAGTCTAGTGATAATAATTTCAATTTTTAATAACCTCGGACTAGATAAAACTTTAGTTAGCTTAGATTCAAATCGAACTAGATATAGCCAGCCGTTGTATTCGGTATATATGCAAGGTAAGTTACCGCGCCAGTTGTATGATCAGTGCCGCGCACATTTCGAAAAATTCCATAGTGTGATGACCCTGAGGTTGGTTAGGATTTGGGGGATGTCTTGTTTTATTTTTTTATGTTACAAGGGGGCAGACGAGCAGGCAGCAGGCACCGAAGTTCCTACCGGCGCCCATGGACTTCTGCACGACCAGAAGGCCAGCAGATGCGCTGCCGCCTAAATAGATTTATTTTCATAAGAGTGTTATATAACTGAAGGAAAAGAGTAAGTAAGAGTTGAAGAGTAAGATAGAGCGTTTAGTTGGCCTACCCATATCATATATACAAAATACATTTGCTTTCCACAAAAAATTGAAAAATAAAGTATTTTGAAATCAGATGAAAACAGCCTTTAAAACACTCTAAGGAACTAAAAAGCAAAAAATAACTAGTACTTTCTTACGATTACTTACTAGACACCTACTTATTTGTTGAAGTCGGTACTATCTGCATCGATTTAGGCGGGGAACCTTTTAGGCTTTATTCACATACTATTGTGTGAAAACAAGCAAAGCATAAAACTGACACATTATATTTATTAAACTACCATAAACACGACTTCAACGACCCCGGCTATGTTTGTTTTTTTTAATTGTTCTTAAAATAAACTGTGCCAAAAAAACTGACTTAAGAAAATATTGAGAGTAAGTACTTTCTTTTTGAGATATTATTATTTCTTTATGAAAATCGTCTCTTTTGAAAAGTCCATTTTTTTTTGGAAAAATTTTTCTTTTTTGAAAACTGGAATTTGAAGATACACTTCAAATTCCAGATTATACCTTTTTATTGTTTTATTAGTAGCTTGGATTGTAACCTGAGACTAGAATCTGTAGACGAAATGAATGCCTTTTGATCTAATATACGAAATATTCGATCAAAAGAAATATCAATCTATTCTAGAGCTCTTATCTTTTATTTCCCCGCCTGGATCTTCTTACATTCCACAAAAAGATACGTAAGGGATAGTTAGCAAGCAAGTTTATTATTTGTAAAAGTTGTTCTCAATACTTGGTAAGTTATATTAATACGAATTGAAATAAACATTGAATTTAAAATAAAAATAACAATTTTAATTGTACTCATCTTTTATTTATCTCAATATACAAAAAATAATTTCTTACATATGAATACAAGGAAAATAAATTATACATTAGAATGGAATTATAGGACCATTCAGGCACAATTATATTAAACATAAGTTAGTTTTTGCACATTATTGCTTTTCACCTTTGGGAATGGTATAATTGATTTTTATATACAATATTTAGAATCATTCATTCAGCCATTTAATAATTTTAAATAGCCTACACGCTACAGCCTACTTTATTGTGTAACTGTTGGAACCGGCGGACCTTGTACTGCCCTAACGTTGGCTTATTTTTTATATCAAATTATAGCGCCATCTATTGGTCGCTTATGCCACCGAACGTCAACCAGCGGCCCGATCTGCCTCAGTATTTTAAATCTCTCATATCTTCTAAGATATTCATTTTAATGATATGCTATAAAGGGCAATTTTAATCCGCATAAAATGTACAAAGTGTCTAGCGTATTTAATTGGATAAGGATTTCTACGGTATTTTTAAAAATAGCTTCGTAATAGTTCTTTTTTTTTTGTAGTATGTAAAAGATTAAAATAGTTCCTGTGGGTTTAGAAAGATTAAAATGGTTATACTTAGGAGATAGACTTATGCCATCGAGGACTTTATTATAGATCTTTTTAAGATGTACAATTCCGTAGTACATTATTTTGTTTTATTTCGTAAGGTTTAGCCAGAGCACGCGAAGTAAGCGCATAGAAATACGTTTTTTACGACATCACATTACAAATCATTGAAATTCTCGGCTTTTCTTTAACTGTTTTGAAATGTCTCTCTTCCGAATAGCAGAATAATAATGATTTAACTTTTAATCTTCATAGCCCAAAGAAAACATTATTCGCCTTATAACTTTTATTTAATTTACAAATTCAGTTATAATAATCCAAGAATGCATTCCATAATTATTCATCGTAATAAAACTTAAATACAAATATTCCAAAAATAAATTTCATTTTGAGAGCTATAAGTAAACACGTTTGACAGAAACAAAAAAGCTTTATTAGTAAAAGGGAACTTTTAAATGTTACGTTAATTATGAAAGCGCTTACTCCGGGCCATTCGGGTTTTAAAAGCGCAGCGTAAAAATGATTTTCCAATTGAATCTGTATTGAAATTCGCTGCGTAATGCATTCACGAAGAACGATTGGTTGGAAGAACAATTACGAAAACAATCAAAACATTATACAAAAGCAATAACTGTTCCTTGTTATCAGACGTGTTATTGCATGCTGCTGTACCAGAGTAGCATGCCTAAGGCATGCGTGAGTCAGCGGCTGCAATAACAATGGCGTAACAGGACTCCACGATTTTGACACCTAGTCAAACTCGCCGTGAGAATCCAATGTTCAAACATTCCATACCTACCAGCGCGCTAGGGAGATCTCATTCTTAGTAATTTTATAATTTAATTCCAATCCTAGGTTGGACATACTTAATTATTATAATAATTGGAATAATTCATTTATTCACAGATCATACGTTACAATTATAAAAGCTGCTATAACCTAACATTCAATCGCATGTGTATTTCATTATCAATATAATTTATAAGGCCGCCTTTGCTCTGTCATATTTTTATATATTAAGCAAATTAATGTAAAATCAGTCCAATCGTTCACGCGTCATCCCGTAACCAAGGGAATTTCGAATTCATAACTAATTTTTATAGAATATGGTACGCAAATTTAAAGGCATTAGTTATTTATTTACAAGAAAAATATTGTCATTATTCTAAATGACTTAAACTCTATATTTGACTATCTTTTCATTTTCTTGATACTATATAGTCATTTTTTTTATCCTTATAACGTTTTCTTTTATTGTATTCGACGATTGTAATAATAAAAATACTCTTTCCAAATACAAAATACCACGCCAGAAAATTGAATTAGGCAAATTTTTAATGCTTCTGAAATTAACATTTCCTTAAACAATGTCTACAAATAAAAATATCCTACTACAGTTAAATATTATTCAAGAAACATTAATTTTTAATGGGTCCATAGCGATCTATGGACACAACTTAATTTTATAAATCCTTCAACTTGATAGATATATTAACAACTAACTAACACTTCAAGTCAGACCGACAGTGTTTAAAGGTAAATTACATTCAAATAAATATCAACGTTATAGTCGTGTTTACGTACTTAGAAATAAAAATGATTTGTTAGCCTTAAAAATTAATTTTGTAATACACAGAAAGTGTGATGCCTCTCACACTTTGTATATTAAAAAATATTTTTGTTTTATACTAAATAACTGATTTTAAATTTTATTTATACGAACTTTAAGTACATAATTTATTTTATATTGTACAGATATATGTACCCTACCCTTTTTTTTTATCCGACCTCTTCCGTGTTTCGGAAGGCACGTAAAACAGTGGGATCCGATTAATATCACTTTGTGATATTAGTCGTGGGGTTATAGAGATTGTGGGATTCCGGTTATCTTAATTCGCCCTACAGCCACATCCCAATCTAAGCGGACAACAATCAAGCGAGAGCGTTTTTAGGTGTTTATTAAAGCTTTTCGCTATAAGACCGTTGACTGAGACAACGATCGGTACAATGTCTGCTGATTCTACATTCCACAAGGCAGTAATCTCATGAGCAAGGTCTAAATATTTAGTTAATTATTTTTTTCAGCTCTAATGAGATTATCGTCATGTGGAACAGTTATATCAACAATCATTGCCCGGCGCGCTGATCGATCTACCAACACTATTTAAAAAAATATTATTATTACTTTAATTAGCTTATAATGTCCAACTGATAGGCAAAGGCCTCCCCACTCTTAGACCACTCTCCTCTATCCAGAGCTAAACCAATCCACTCCTTTGCCGCAAAGGCATCCAAGTCATCGCGCCACCTCTTCTTCGGCCTACCTGGTCTACGGTGGCCATTGGTGGTAGTCCATATAGTCGCAACATTGGCCCACCTTTGCGGGCAAATATTAAATAATAATATTAATTATTTCATTTATTAAAAAAAATATTTTTAATAAATAAAAATTTAAAAGACTACACAAGATGGCGAGCGAAGTCGGGAGTGGATTTCTTGCCACAACTATGCACGTAATGGAGAAAATACAATAAGCCACGTAGAGAAACAGGCTAACTAAATAAATTGAACGTGACGGAAATTAGTTAATTGTCTATTTTAGTATGACGAAAACCAGCCTGCCGTAATACAGTTTTAACTATTACGGAGTTTGGTGATTTGTTTGTCCTTTTTTAATTTTATAAATAAAAAACAAAAACACAAAACTGTAATCAACAAATTTAAATATTGATTTTGTACAAAGTGATATATTAAATAAATAACTAATACATAGTTCAAGATTATTAAAGGAGACAGAGTAAAGACCTAAGTTTGTGTATAGTGTTTCCCTAATAACTTACGTTTAGTGTCGTTTAGAATCGCTCTGAGTGAATACTGACTCCCATAGACAATCACTATCGAACGACTCGCAGACTCGTTCAACTATGTTTGTTTTTCCACAAAAACGCACGAAAATCAGTACTTGTACCAGATTTGAACAAGCAACCAATACCAATAAGTACATACAACAATTTTAAAAGTATGTGTTTGTGAAAGAGAACGGCTATGGCTCTATTAAAATAAATTTAAACATAGTATTTCCGTAGTGTGATTTAGTTCGCTTCGCGTCGCAATATATGAGGCTATTTTCGAAAAACGCTCGAAACACTAAACACCAATTAATATGCGCATAAAATAACGAGCTTCGATACAGCTTATTCAATTCGCACGATGGCGCTGAACGCGGTGAAATTCAATAACACGATACATGCTATTAGCTAATCAGGCACTTTGAACGGAACGTGAGTAATCGAGGTGTTACGTACACCGAGTGTATCAAACAAACTCGTTTACCCTTCAGGAATCATTTCTTATCAATCATCTATAATATATTGATCTCACATCAGGACAACATGTATCACATCATCTCAGTCTCCACCATTCGAAACAGTCGCCCTTTATTCTGTAAGGTCCTGTAAAGTAGCCAAAATAAAATTAAACTTAAGATACCTATGTATTATTTCTATTTATAGAAACTTTGTGCGTCAGAGTTCTTTTATCTACTCTTCTAATACATTCTGTTGTGGCGGTCTAATAGTACCACTACTATTATCCATGAAGCAACTGTGTTTTATGGCTTACGATGCTACTAAGCTCATAATCTTGTAAGTTTGTCCGTTTCTTTACTTCTGTAAAATTCTTAATGTCTTGATCCCCACATTACTAAGAGTAGCAGTTACAGAGCTAGCTTGCATAGCTTAATCAGTTCTTTCACATTCGCATCGTATAGTAAAAGTCTTTGCTTGAAAACCATAGAATATTGTGTCAGGCTGTAACTATTACTATTATCTTTAGCAGAATTTTTAACGACACCACGCTAGGCTGTTCCTACCATTCATTCTCCTTTATTAGGCAAAGTTACTCCTTTTCCAAGTAGATACAGATGATGTCTTACCACAATTCATGTTGTTGTTCAATATTATCGCTTCGATTTTTTGAATCTGTCTTGCGATTGTAAATAACATACTCCCTTTCCTGTTCATAAGCGTGCAGAGATGATAGCGATTTTCTTGCTCTTGCTATTCTCGATAGTTTCGCGTTATATAATTTAGTCTAATAAATAATGGCTTTATAACCAGATATCATCCCGGGAACATCTGATCACGAGTGTCATATCTTCTAGCCATTGCCGTGAGAAACTAGGTAACTAATTTCCATAACGAACACGTTAATGCAGTTGAAAACCCGCATGCTATAAGGATACATCATTTTCAACACGAATTTAAACTTAATGTTAAACGATTTACATGTACAATTTCAGAGAGATTTGTGGTACATGCTCGAGGGAGCTCCACCACATTTTTCAGTGGATTGTTCGAAACTACATACATTAAGTATACCCAAACAAATGGATAGGTAGAGGTAACGACGCTCCTGTAAATTGGCCACCACGTTCTCCAGACTTAACTCCAGCTGATTTTTTTGTATGGGGACATCTTGAGTCCGTGGTTTACAAGACAACTGTGGCTAATAAAGCACAACTATGGCAACGTATTCAACATGCAATAAATGACCTTAGATGTGATGGACAAATTTTGCAAAGAGTACAGTTATATTTCTTTCGTCGTATAAATCTTTGTATGCGTGTAAATGGAGAACACTTTCAACAGTTTTTGTGACATATTTATTATTTGTGTTCATGTTTGAGTCATTTAATTGCTTTAATCATTTTTGTGTACAATAACCTAATACGAATTATTAAAATACAAATTTCGCAAAAACCGTTAGAGTAATCAATTCTTATAAAGAGTGCCGTTTTTGTAGTAAATAAGTTACCTAAAATATCCGAAACCGTGAACTTTTACTTAGCCTATTTGTTTACCTGTAGTCTTTATTTGAGCAGTATTTTTAGCCTTGCGAAATTCGTTTATTTCTGACAGGAATCATAGGCGACTAGATTACTTTTTTCTTTTTTTCGAACTCACTACCATAAGCAACTCAATGCCTGTACATAATATGACTGAACCTCAATAGCGTTGAGGTATAAAGTATGGACTGGAACTCGCAAGGTTCCTGGTTCAAACCCCGCCGCCGTATTGTCACACCCACTCCTAACGCTTTTCATTTAAGCTTAGTAGGAGGGGAAAAGGGGAATATTAGGCATACCTAAAAAGTATTCTTAACTATTCGCCATCAACCACCCAAGACGTCTTTGATTTTACCACAACCCCGTACAGCTAGTTCAATAATATAATTTCATGTGTCAAAATAGCACTACAATTTAGTATTGCTTGCAGACGTGTGGTCGAGCTGGTCGGCTGGGGCAGCACGCTGCGCGGTGGGCAGCGCGGGCTGGGCGCCGTGGCTGCAGGGGGTTGGGGTCGCGCTGTGGCTGCGACTTGCGCCGGCCACGCACCAGCGACCCAAGCACTACGGTAATCTGACGTCACTCACGGAATCCCCACAATTTTTGCAATGTTTGTGACATTAACCGGGACCAATTGTAATACGTACGTTACTAAGTTCCTTCCGAAATACGAAAGGATTTCAAAATTAAATGTTCGCGTAGTACCCCGACCACTCTGGTTTGAAGTTATACTTCTATTTAAATTAGTTACAATAGTCTGATCGAGTTCGGAACACCTCCCTGCTTTCTATCACTGGGGGGGGGGGGGGGGTCAGCAAAGCCCAAGTGGGAAAGAGCTGGGAACGGGGCAAGAATGGACCCACAAGATTAGGCCAAGAGTCCGAGTAAATGGGCGCTCCCCAATGGTGGCCATAACTTAAGTACACTTTGTCGATGGCCCAAGTTTTGGGCATGCGCAGAAAAGTTTTCCCGTTTGTTTTCATTCACCCTTCAACCCCAATCCATGGTACCCGGACGCGCCGGCCCAATTCGGCTACAAGCATGGCGCTACCTCTAATTAAAGAGAGATAACTCCATAACACTAAAAAATTATAAATGTCGGTAATATAATTAATTGAATGAAAATAAAGTCGCCAAAAGGGTGTCAAGACACGCATAAAAAGGTTCCGTATTTGATACACGATTAAGGTTTGGTAAATAACTTCATAAATTCGCATTCGTTCAAAGTACTTTGAGTTCTTAGTTAATCCTATCAACATGGTCAAGTCTCTACATGTAATAGTTTGGAAATCCTATGGGGGCACCCTACGGGCAGACGGTCGTTTATACAGAGCGAAACTAAGGGTTTTTGTAGAACTGCGGAACCCTAAAAAGTACATTTGGACCTTATAAAATAGGTTTTATACTTATTATATAGTATTTGTATACTGAAAAGTTTGCACCTCTTTATTTACGTATACCATTTTGTCTATTTAATAAAAGGGTAGTGTCATTTTTGATAACATAACTTCGTTAATAGCTACGGCACAAGGAATAAAAAGGAAAATCAATTAAGAGCATATGAGGATAACTTTCTGGATTATCTTTACGTATTTAGGTAAAGAAAATCCAGATTTTAGACCAGGGATATACGAGTGGATGTGGATTATAACGTCCAAATATATGATCGAATGACTGAACGGCCTCATGCATTTCTCATTGGCAATACGAACTTTTCCGTGCGAACAGAAATATTTTTTTAAGAAAATCAATTTTATATGTCAATGTTAATTAAGTGGCAATTCTAATTTTAACTGCACTATGCTTTAGTGACTCTATTTATGAACCTGTACGCTACAAAAATAACGAAAAAAAAAATTTTTTTTGACCGGATTATTACTGTGTACATAGCCTACTTACGCCATACTCTATACTATATGACCGCTCGTGACAGCCTTCTTATCAGGGCACTAAACAATTGGTTAGCATATGTTGATTAAGTGTTGGTACGAATACTTTCTATTTACAAAGAACAGTAAAAGTTTACTTACTTTTAACCGTTATCTGATAAGACGTATTTCATTTGCGGTAGTGGGAGACCGACAAAGAGGTTATTTGGCTTGTAATATGAGATAACAGTCAAGGATTTTATCATTGACTAACAATGCTTCCTGACTAGGCCTAGGCTCTGCCGGAGGGTGGGCAATATATGGAGATACTAGAACAGGCATTAAAATACCTACCAGGGTGGAATACGTAGCCGCATCCTCTCGTGCCTCAATAATGAAGATACTGAATATAAGCTACACTGGGTCTTAGTGGGTATTGTGACCTGGCCTTTTTTGGTCACTATCATTGCGTATGGCATCCTGTCCTGATCACAATTTCAAGGTTTGTTTGTAAAGTTCCTGACTTCTAAAACCTGAACAGTTTTTATTTAAGTAGGGCTGTTTTGGTGATCCATGATGGTATTGTAGGAAAAAGGTATCGGGAGATTCATTAAGGAATTTATTCAGAAATTCTTTAAGGATGATTCAGTTACGGTCAAGGTCGTGTGGCAGGCTGAAGCCGTTGCCCAGAGTGGATCACGAGAAGGTAATTCTTGACGCCCTCCCCACTCGGTCTCTTTGACCCGCACTTCCGATCACGAAATATAGCGGTCGCAGCGCTTAAAGGCATTTTCCAGCGAAAACAAAGACATTAAGATGACTAATTTAGGAGTACACGGCCGTGTTTTAAACTGCTGACTATAGTTATTTATATATAAAAAGACATTTGCTAAGAGTTCAATTATCATTTAAATTGAAAGCAATATTAAAATTATACGAGGCGCAATAAAGAATCTCTCATTGCACAGTTGACCTCGATACTCACACATCTGGTTATGCAACGGTTTCCAAACATCTGCCGCTTTGATCCCTTGCAGATAACGTATTATGTCAATATTACAGAGAAGCAAAAATATTACGTAATGTCTTATTAGAAGGACTATATTAGTTTGAATCTGTTTTAAGATAAAATTATTGTTTTCTTCTCGAAGCTAAGTAAAGTAACCCGTAATCCTTTACACATATGTTTGTGCGTTTAAAATGTTCTGACTTAGTGCTTTTATGCCATTATGAGGGCACATTACGTAACTTAGTGTTCTTTTTGTATGTGAATAAGCATTTAGGGAGTCTCGCGTATGATATCTGTCTATAAATATATAAGACCTTGGTCATACTAGAGCTTTTTTAACGTTAAAAATACGTTCCCATGCAGAAACGTATTTAGTTACAATCAAGATAATTGGATTCTCATAAGACTTTTGCAGCATAAGTCTGTTATATTTACAGATTTGTGCTGTAAATACCGTGTAGACGAATACTGTACTTATAATAGAGTCGGAGCTTAAGACTTCCTTGATTTGTCTGGTGAGCAAACCGTTTAAGCGATGATCTCAGATTTTAGTATTGAAGTAACTACAGAATCTCATAAATATATGGGATTCTGTAGTTACTTATCTTCTTAAAACACCAAGTCCGTTTACAAACGGTTTACACGATTCATCGTGTTATAAAAAAACTAAGGTGGAACCTAAAAAAGTTAAAACCTTATACGTCTGTGGGTAAGCGTCTAGACGAATACTATATATGTTTAAGTCGTTTGTGTAGGGACCTCCCGAACACTAGTATTGACGCGTCTGGGGTCCACGGTCGCTCTTCAAGGTCTTGTAGTTCAGATATTCGATCGTTAAAACACGCACACTGTTTTGAGAAAATGCTTTTTAGTTAAAAGAAACTCGTGGGTGTAGTGATCGAAATTTGAACACATGAATTTACATTATATTTAATACGTGTAGAGAAAGCTATCTGTATGATATTTGGAACAACTATAGTTTGTATAGAGGAGGGTATGCGAATGCTAATATTTTTCAAGAATATGCATTATAAATATATTTATTAAATAAATTATAAAAATAAACCACACGCACACCAATGCCATACCATTTACACACACATCAAAGCGTAATCGTGACAGCCGTATGTTATATTAATTGTCAAATAGAACAATATATGTCGTTGTACAAAGTATGTGATAAGTAATAAATTTTGTAGCCGAATTTTGACCAGCTGGCGATCTCTAGTTTACATTATTTCACAATCTTTAATTATGTACGAGAAACTACCCAGTTGTTTGCCACCTTAGTTCTATTGAAAATAATCAAGTACTGTCTCGCATTTCCAACTAAACGATGTTTAAAAGTTTAACAAGGCGATTGTTATCTTTAAAACCGCACTCAATGCCAACGATTCCAAACCTTGACGTTTTTACCACTTGCAATCTGTTTGAACTAAACAAACCGCAGAACCTATTATCTTTTACGCGTGTTGATATAATAATGTATTTTGCATATTGGAAACAGATGTAAGTCTAATGTTGGAGAGATCTGTTTAGGACTATTTAATTGAGCACAAAAAATATCTAATAGAATACTACAATAGAAATGAAGCTTATTTAGTTATTTGTCTAAAAAGAAAATAATTATAAAACATACAAAGTCTTAATCTGGCAACCCACCAAAGCGTGTGGAAATTTAAATATTAATTAAATATGAGAACCAGATACGGCAATTTTTATTAAAATGAAAAAAAAAATGAGCTTGTGATAGTAGGCAGAGAAGCATCATAATCATGGTTTATTTCGTTGCAAGCTGATTTATCGTGTAATTACAAGTTACAGGCATCTAAGTATTAGTCATGTTTTAAAGTAAATCTTTAAGCGACTTTAAAATATTGATTTTCAAACAGTTGGTTTGGCTGTACGCTCCTTGGCAGCTTTATTGTAAACTCGGTCATAAACAATGCGACAGTGCATAAAGTTTCTATTTAATTGAAATGGTGAATTTTTGCAAAATCATTCCTTATTGCTGCGCTGTTCTAAAACTGCCACTTAAACGATCTCAACTCTGAATCAATTAACACAATTCGCAGCTTATTCTATTACTACTTTTATGTACTCATATATCTTTAGACACTAACGTTACATGAGAAAACGAAGAATATAGATGCTTAATGCTGTTTTGGATTAAGAAACTTATAGATTTGGGTTTCCTTGTAACGCTCGAACATTGTCTTATAAGAAAATGCCACTAATAAGAAACTTTGATTTCTAAGAAACAGAGGCCGTCATGTCAGCGTGCTTCCGTCGTGCGAACTCGTACTTTGCTGATGTCAATAAAAATAATAATAACAACTATAAACTGCTTTATTTGTCCCCACATCTAATACATTTTAGCTACTATGACACTAGAATTAACAAAAAAAAACTTAATAATAGTTGGTACTTTTCTGGTTATGCCTAAAACAACACATTAACATAAAATCGGTCGCTACTTTATTACTCGCTGGCTGTGTGCTGATGTTAAATTTCTTTTTACAGTTGTTCGGTCTGGCAGTGATCGGAATTGGCGTGGCTGTACTACTCAACTGGTCGGTGACCAAGGACGTGTTCCAAGGCCATCTGACCGTAGCACCATGGGTGTTCATCGTGATCGGTGCGATCATGTTTGTGATCGCCTTCTTCGGATGCTGCGGAGCAATACGCGAGAGTCATTGCATGGTCGTCACGGTGAGAGATTTTACGACTACTGGCTGTAACCCGGCCGCCATAAATGAGTGATTTTGTTAAATATAAACGTTTGACGGAATAGCATATGTAATTCCTTGTCAGGTATCAGTTAGTGAAATTCTCGTTTAAAAATCAATGTCTTTCTTAGTTCTCGGTTTACCTAAATCTAAAAATGTGGAATAAATCTATTAATGGTAGCATGATACTTTGTGCGTAAGAAACGTCTGATTATATAAATGATTCAAAGCGAGAGTGTTGAATTTCACGAAGACATGAATTCTTGTACAGAGACCAAAGTGACAATCATTTCTAACCTCACGTGGAATCCGATTGTTTTACAAACAAAAGCGGTCGCTCTCTAGAAGGGAAAAGCCACTTTCGTTCCACTAACTGTCTTTCAACCGACGCATGCTAATTTCTGAACTTGACGGTTGTCATTATTTTTAAAGTGCTACTACGTATACTTGAGAAGAGTAAAAGTCAGGAAATCTAGATTTTTTTAAAACAGAACTTGCGTCTTTAGGAATAATGGCAAAAAGGTCTGCTTTTTCACTAAGCTAGGTGAATTATTATTTTGCCTGGTAACAGGTTAAAGTTTATACATTTTTTAATAAACAGGTATGTAATTACTATTCTTAGAACATTATATTCTAATGAAGTCAATTAATGAATTTACATAGTAATCATCCTTACCATTTGTTTTATATTTGTTATGTACTTATAGCCGATCCGGTACAAGCTATTCAGATTTACTTTTTAATTCAACATAATAGTAATGTAATCGTACGTGTTGTAGGGGGATCCCCTATAACACGGTGATTTTATAACGCATTAATATTATTCTATTATATATATAATATATAGGTAAATCTCATGAGAAAAATCGAAACACCTAGCAAGTTTTTGTCTTGTAATGATTGAAAGAATAATGTGTATATTTAGGAATATAAAAAAAGAGAAGTCTTTCGATTTTTCTGATGAGAAATATATATAATACTATATTATGCGTATTCGGGGTCGTACAAGCGCGTTGTACGAGAATAATTCTACAACGCGTTTTCCTATAATGCACTATAAACGTACCGTGTTATAGGAGGTCGCGAGCGAAAGTTAGATTGGCAAGCGAAAGTCATTACTCCTTCGCTTTGAAGTCGTGTTATTATTGGGCGTCCGCTAAACACAATAATCGGAAAATGTATAAATTTTTTTACTGAGAAAAACTCTTTCCATCTATTTCTCAGAAAATTGCACGCTGGTTTTGGATTCACTGACAATTGAAATTACGAGGTAATAAACGTGAATCATGAGTTATTTAATTGCGTAGTGAATCACGGCTTGTAACTACCACTGCGACCCGGACGTTATTAGATTTTACCTTTTTATAAATATATTACAGGCGTAGATTCAATTTTACACGACGCTCATAACAAGGCTCATTATTACATTAAAGTGACTATAAATCTTTTGAGCGATACGAGTATCAATTGTCTTCAATAATATTACTGATTTAATTCTTTCATGAAAAAGGTCAACCCGCCACCAAATCATACAACCGTGAGGTTGGTGGGGCCATGAAAATGATCAGATTGAAAATAATAATCAGTACAGTACTCTTCAAAAGTCAGTGCTGGCAACGTCTTAATGCGGACGTAGGTGGCGACAGAGCGCTGATGGATTGCCACCATTTAATTAGAGGTAGGCTGGCACCTGGCCTGGCTACCACGCTGGCAGTATTCTGCAAGCAGCCGAATTGGGCCGGTGCTTCCGGGTACGAGTAATTCTCTCACACATAAGATCGGCGTAAAGAGACGGCAATGCTGTCACGTCAAGTGATTGTATTGTTGTCGCGTTTCGATCGGTTTGTGAGAGTTCCCTGCGGTCCAAAACCCTCTACAAAAGCCGGTAACACATCTGCGATCAAGGTGGTGCAGATGTCATTGGGCGTCTGCAATCGATCACTTAGCTGATTGATGAACCACCTCTTTGCCTCACTTTTTTTAATTAGCCTATTGTATCCCACTGCTGAGCAAAGGCCTCCCCCTTCTTGACCCATCTTCCTCTTTCCTCAGCCAATCTCATCCACAGCTTCCCCGCAAAGTATCCATAGCGTCGCGCCACCTCTGCCTCTTGTTATAAATAAAAAAGTCAAGCTTAGGTATTAATTGGGTAGAAGAATCAGAGGTCGGGGGGAAAATCAGTTGTTTTGTGACGTCTGCTGAAGACAAAAAGAACAGTATCTAAACCTTCAACTCGAAAGTATATGTATAAAATAAGGTGGATCAAATCCAAGCATTAATTTTATAAAGGAAAGTAGTGAGTGTTTTAACCAAGTCCTGAGCCAGTCTTATTATCTAGCGGAACTTTAATCATTCACATCTAGCAGAGAATTTTGTATAGAACAATACAAAACTCCACTCCTGAGGACATGAAAGACAGTCTCTTAAATCCTCTGTTAAAGAAATCGGGAGAAAACTGCCACTAAAGCGAAGTCGTTCCCCTTGATATACATCAAGGTATCACAATGGCTACATACAGCGTAGACACGAATGAATTGTATTGTATAGCTACGTGCTTACGTGCAATAAACAAGGAAGGAACATTGCCTTGTGCACAGTACAGTCGGCACCATCATTAACATATTTGTTGTCAAACTTTCCGTCCGCACTAGAAAGAAGGAAAGAATGTTTGTATACTATATCCACTCTATCGACCACAGTAATTTTATTTACGTTATGTGTTGAGGATAGGGTCTCGGCATTAAAGCAATGCGCGAGTGAATACAGTAGATTTTTTAAATGCTGTTTTTTTTTAAAAGCTGGCCGCTCTTGCTGGCTGGCGATATTGAAAAGAAGAAATCACTGAAATGGAATTCTTCCCTCTAGGTCATCGGGTGGTGCAGTTACAAATGGGTACCGATAGTCTTTCAGGTGAACCATCTGTTCATTCATTTTCTTTCTTTCTTGATAGATAAAAACTTTAGAATACATATTTCCCGAAAAGTAGTACGATGGGTTGTTCTGTTTTCTCGATTATTTTATAACTCTTCCTCACTAGCATCTCTAGATATCATCCGCACTATATTGATGCTTAGCACACTTTTAATGTTTGCGCTTCAAAATCCTTCCTGCCAGGTGAAAGTTCTGGCCCAGAAGTTTTCCCGGCGTCCTATAATATCGTCGCTTTTAAAAAACGGGTGTAGTTTTCTTCGAGGCAGTCAATGCATCATCAGTTCTTATGCAGCGGATGCATGAGCGACCGTAACAACTTAAGATCAACTAAACTTTTTGCACGTTTACCTCCTTTTTTCTATAAAAAAAAATTGATCAATCAGCAGACCCAAGAGACTGCAAGCGTGTGCAAGATAATAGTCAAAATATTAAAGTAGCTAAGTAATGAAATGTAAGTTTTAACATCAAGTGTAAAAAAGGGGTGTGCAATCTACACATAACTTACGGGGCAAGTGGTCTCTTGCCAACTGTACAGCAGTTGCACAGTATAACTAGCAGCCGCGCCCGGCGTCGCTCGGGATCGATACGGCGCGACTACCGGGAAGTGCTCCACGTAGTCGGGCGCCATTTTAATTTAAAAATGGTCCCGGAAGTTAGAAAATAAACTTATACACAAACAGAATTCAACTATAACACCGGGCATTAGGGGTGCAGTCCGCGCGAACTGACGGACAGACAATGTATTAGTTTGCAGTTGTATGCACTCGTAAATTATGTAGCGGTTTAGTCTATTCACTTAGGGTTATACAGTGCGAAATTTTGTTAACATACCATCTAACATCTGGTACTAGTGCACACATGTTTATAGCATCATTTCGTTTTTATCTGTACTCGTGATCGCCGGCTGGTCGCAATTCTGCCTCAAATCTTTAAGTTGGCGTACTCTATGATTATTTACAGCTACACACAAAATTTGTATTCTTTTCGACATTTGACAATTTAATCCCATTAACAAAATACATTGTTAATTTATCATGGTTGTCATTGACTACTTCCTGAATAAATCCCATGAGCGGACCAGACGGACGTTGTCCTGGCCGAAATTTGGGTTACTTACTATTTACTGCATTCTATTGTCCTATAATATGATTCCCGTTTCCAATCATTAGCGTCATTATTGCGTATGGCATCCTGCTTGGATTAAAATCTCAAGTTCAGATCCCTTAACCACGCCACTGCTGCTGTGAGTGCAACTCAGATATGCCACCAGGTAGAAGACGGAGTGGGCACTCGTTCACAACATGCGATAGGGTTTTTCGCGTTTCCAATGTTTCCAACAAATCAAAAACCATTAAAATTGGTCCAGCCGTTCTCGAGCTATAAGTGTTCGAACAATCCTGACTTTTATTCGTACATAGGGATTTGATCGAAGTTTGATTGTTTTGTTGTAGTTATTTCATCGTAACAAAATTTAGCGCTGTTAATTTTTAAATTAATTGTAATTAAAAAAAAAACTATAAAAAAACTAAAGTTGATCAAAGACTTTTCTGCTTTGATGTACACGGTAATGGATAATGAAGTCGATTTATCATTTATTTTCTACCTACACTAATAAAGCGAAATTAGCGCAATAAGTTCGTCCGTAAGTTGATCAGAATCAGATCGAAATGTTCGTGTCAGGGCCTCAGTAGAGCGAAACAGTTCACTGTCATAGAAAATATTAAAATAAACTATTTACAAAACTTAAAACTGTTATCCACGCGTGCGGTAAAGGAAAGTAGACTTTGTTCTAACATTTACCTCTATATCAATTTTCAAATACATTGTAATGGCAAATATCGTTAAGCGAAATAAGGTGACACTGTTTGTTGCTTACGAATTTAGATGAAGTAACTGTTTGTGCGTCCACTCCACTCCAAATTAACACTTAGCGGCCCATGGAGTGAGGGACCCGATTTAATATTGACATAAACTGATTCTTTAAGTGTTACAAGTGCTGTTAATTTAAGCGCTTTTCCTGCTTATTTAATAGAATAAGAGCCCCTGAACAGCCAGCATTATGGGACTGTAAAAGCAGAATGGTTGTCAACGCACGTCACGTTGTCAACTCTATACAGGTAAGAACAATGGCCCATTATAAAGGTTAAGTGATCCTGGCTTTCACAAGTATACGGCACTATAGATGTGAAAAATATAAATTCCCATTTTTCATCCTACTCTCTATACACGTAAGAATAATGGCTCGTTGTGTAGTTTGAGTCATCGTGGCTTTCAAAGGTATACGGCACTAGAGATGTGAAAAATATAAATTCACAATTTTCATCACGCTCTCTATAAAGGTAAGACTATACTGGTATACTACACTACAAGGTGTAAATATGTGAATTTACATTTTTCACACCTCTAGTTTCATATATCTGCCAAAGCCACGATCACTCAAACTTCGAAACGGGCCATTGTTTATACCTGTATTAAGAGCATGGGCTGACAAACTTTCAGCTTTTACAAAATACCGCAAGTCTGGTTGTTCAGGGGCTCTTAGTGTATAACGAAAGAGGATTGACACGTTCAAGTCAATGACGCTGAGTGGTATTACTGGGCAGTTTCAAACATCAAGTTAGCGGCGCTTTATTGCTAACAAGCTCGCTCAGGCTGGTGACATTAAGTCGTGTTTTACTCAGCTTCATTTCACAGCGAGGGCACTCGAGTCGGTGACGCAGAATGGTGTTTGCTCGGTTTCACTCGACGGTAGGCCCCTTGGAGTCAGTGAAGTGCTGTATTGAGTCAGCCCGGTTTCAGTGACACACGTTTTTCTACTTGCAGATCACAGTCTTCAATACACTTTTCAAAATAAGAACGAACCACTTTGTTGCAGGCACGGTTGGAGGACCATAGTTTCTAAAAGTTTCGGCCATAAATCATGTGACTTTTGAGACAATTTAAATTGGGTTCATCCGCTTCCGCTATGCGGGTCCCCTTATATTACCATAACAAGAATGCTATATTTTAACATAATAAATTACTGGCATCGGCTAGCTGGTTCATGTTTCATGGATCATGTCAGATTACAGGTCGTTCACCAACATGCAGGAAAAACAAACAAACTTAATCAGTATAATTGTCTTATTAATAATATTTTATTCAAGAAGATGACAATAAACATGTTATTGTATGCGGTCTAAGGTTAAACGTGCGACAGGAAATTAATGAGATTATGGTAATAAATATGTGTATCTATAGGTCGATTTATATCGTTAGCTTTTAAAACATCATCACTTCACTTCACGTCTAATTGTAGACAATATATACATAATGTCTACAATTTGTTGAATTTTGAGGGTATTTCTTGCAACAACTAATAAATAAATTTTAAATAATTTCGACATCTGAAACTGTCACCTCAATTTTTAGTCATCTATCAACCAATATAAAAATGGTTTAATATTACTCTTTGTAAACTCACATAAGCACCTTGTTTGCAATCTTGATTACATGATAGTTTTACCTATTTGTGAAAGCTTGTAATTGGCTTCTTGGTACTGTATTTTTTTGTACAAACCAATTAATTGTATAGTAGCTGTAAGTTTTCCTCAATAAATAAAATATAATATCTGTGCAGAACTTTCTCTCTTCCTGGACTATATGACCCACATGATGCTGGAGTCAGCCTTCGTTATTTTCCTTTTCCACTTCGCCGTATCCCTAATCAGCTTCGAAAACCTTGCGCTTCTTCATATCCTCTGACACTACATACATCTTGCCATCTTATTTTGGATCTGCCTTGAAATCTTCGACCTGGGATGCAATGCTGTAGTGCCAGATTGCCTACGTAATCCGACGGTCTCCTTTTCACATGACCGCACCGTCGCACCTCAGATTTTTGCATTATATAAAATGAGATCAAGAATGATAAAATTGTAAACATCAATTTTGTATTTTTTATGACATTTACAACCGCTTCAAAATCATCATAGATCAAACTGCACTTTTATTACCATAAAATATGTATGATAGTAAAAAACAAATCGAATTGCAAATCGGCGGCCGTTTGCTCGAAACCGCCCGGAATGAAAAATAAACATTCAATTTTTGTTTGCAATTCAATTTTTGTTCAGTGCGAACGATATATATGTCACTATTTACTCTAAGTTTCTTTCTTTTTATTTAAAGAACATGAGGAATATTATACATATGCCTAATATTCCCCTCCCTCCCTACATCATCATCATCATTGTCAGCCCTTGATAGCCCACGGCTGGGCATAGGCCTCTCTTTGCTTAAAAAAAATTGCATTAAAGTACAGGAAATAAAGGAACAACAAAATTTACCCAGTTAAATGTAACAAATACGTTTATTAACTCTCCAAACAACGTAAATGTAACTACGTCACGATATCTTTGGAGGAAATCGCGTCAATCGCTGAAATTATCATAGCGATAATACGTTTCTCCATACACCATTAGTTAAATTGATGTGTCTGTTTGTGTTTTTTTTTTTAAATAAATGTTCTGTTTCATGTGATTCTGTACGCTATCAATACACCTATGCGACCTGATGCATCATCTGTGGCTCACAGAGGATGCGGTTCGCGTGGCTGATTTCTGGAACGGAAGTGTCCGATGTGCCATCGACTCGACAAGTAGAAGAATACACCGATTTCTTTAAAACTTTTTTTAAGTGACTAATGTAAGTTATAATAGTTAAACATGTTGTGATGACCCATAATTAGTACGACATATATGTATGTAATAATTTACTTTTCTCAAATGTATTTAATGATTTTTTTTTGTATGTACCTACTGTTGGTTATCCTTAAATAAATAATAATAATAAACTGTTATATAACGAAATATTTGGAGGGCTTTATATGTCATTGGAGAGTACTATGCTATGTGTCCAACTTTGAGTAATTGCGCTAAATTTGCCAAAGCATATCTTCCCACATATCCAAGAATTCGCTGATACTACAGCTGTCAAAGGGTGAATTCTCACCTAATCAATTCTCGGTATGTCAATTCGCTAATACAATTATACTATATTTGTGTATGATAGTAGCAAATATGTCGATAGCTCTTACGTGAAGTATCGTAAGCCACATACATACTTGCCATTCTCACTTTATTAACTTTTCTTAAACAAGTTAATGCGGTTGACAAACTGTATTAATTTCACAGTAAATTAACTATTTACTTTTATAAATAAGTAAATATATACACGACTATATGACATACGGGCGCCTGTTCCTAAGGTAGACAACGCAATGCCTGTGTTATATAGGTAACAGACGTCTGTTATACACAAAATTTTTGTAGAAATATATAAATACATACACATAGATACTACACCCAGACTCGAGGCGGAAATCAAACCCACGACCCCCGGAGCGGAAGGCGGGGTCACTGCCCACTGCGCCAAAGGGCCATTCAAAAAGTTTTATATTAATACAGTTTATAGAACTAATCAAATACATTACGAAAATATAAAAAAAAAGTGAGAATGACAAGAATATGACTCACGATACTTTTCGTAAGAGCTATTGATGTTATAAACAATTCTCTTAGTTTTATAAGATGTATATAGTCAGGCAGTTCAGGAAGCGCTACCAGGAGGCTCGAATTATCTTAGTTTCTATACAGTTCTTTAAGTATGAGTTCATATATATACAGTTTTCTAAGCATCATATCTTTCGTACATAATTTTATGAATTTGCTCCTTAAGAAATGATAAGGCCCGTAGTATGAGAAAATCATCAGCATCATCGTCCTCAGCCCGATTCAGTCCATTACTGGACTAGGGCCTCTTCATGAGCACGCCATGAACGTCTGCTGTTCGCAAAAAATATGGGTAGTGAAATGGAATGTGTCAGATGTTACGCGTTTCAGTGTTACGTTTCCCACTCCTCTTATATCAAACGCATAGAGGAAAGCGAAAAGGAGCCCACGTTCTCCACGTGGGCTAAGGTAGGCGAAGGTGGGCGAAAGCGGTCGAAGGTGTTAGGAGAAAAACTCCAGTCGTCCGTCGGAGCTGACACAAACTAATTTTTTTTTGACTAGCACACATAGAGGAAAATAAACTGAAAATTTATCGTCGATGTCCTAAATCGAGTCTGAAAATGTTGCGTCACAATAGTGTCAATAACAATCCAGAGGCCATAAACCGAAATATTAGCTTTAATGATTTTACAGTGTGACATAACGAGATGAAAATAAGGAAATCTTTATGTTTATTGCGGTGCTCTCAAAACAATGGTACGTTATCAGATAAGGAGAAGCAATTTAATCATTCTTAACAAAGTAAGTACTCGAATCAAGGGTACTGATACCATTGCTGTCGTTATTGCGATGTTATGATGAGCGGGTAGTTACCTATAGCGATAAAGTAGGGTGACTATCTTAAAGAATTCATCGTAATAAAATTAAAATTATATACGTAACTATTCTTAGAAACTCACGCAAACAAAGGGTCTTAGAAAACAAACGATGGGAAGAGGTAGGCCACCGTAAAAACGTGAATGGCGAATAAATAAATAAAATTTAAGCATCTTGCCTCAAAGAAAGACGAACCCGTCAAACGACAAAAGAACACAATAGTATTAGTAGTTAAAGAGGTCAAAAGGCGAATTGAAACCTGTAAAGTACAGTTTCAATCATTGTGTTGAAAATATTTTATGGAGAAAATAAAATATTGAATATTATTCGTCACACATTCGCCACAGTCGTCATCTTGTTATAATTAAACAACTTATCAACGCTAAAGAATTAAGTTAATGCAAAGGACGTAGTTAACCATGACATTTAAACACAAAGAAGAAAACTCGAAATACTTATACTTTTTTATCAAGCAACATTTACTAGCATAAGTATTCGTTAATGTCTTTTCATTGTAACAGTATAAAATTCCGTTATAACATTTATTTTGTCAATATAGAAATCATAACATTACGGTATTAAGTGACTATGCCCTTCGTTATCAACCAGTACGTATGTAAAAACTCATGTTAGTTTCATCATTTATAGCACAAGAACAGCTGGACTGATTTTTATGCTATTTCATTTTTGGACTACTGCTGTAACATATTATGTGTACATACTACTGACCGTCACGCGGATAGACAAATATTTAATAGTCAGTACATTTTATTTGAATATTTTATAGCCGGGAAATATCCGAAAAAGTACAAACTCAACGTAGCTCCACTTAGTAGGCAGACTCTAAATATTTTAGAAAGGGCGTTAATAAGGGACCACACGTTAATCCGATAATGGATTACCCAGAATATGTGAACATAATAGTTAAGTAAATATGGGGTAAGACTGATGACCGTTGTTAAGAATGCAACTTGTAAACGTTCTCCAGTCATTTTTTTTTTTTTTTTTGTTGTTTTTTTTTTTTTGATTTGTATGATCATGTTGAATTTGATGATCTTTAAGAGAGCATACTTGCTCAAGGGACGGTAACATATCTGGGGGTTTTCCGGTAATGAAATTGCCGGAAGGCTTCGGTAGTCACGTTTAATATAAGGTGAATTGTTTGAAACTTAATACGCTGTCATACAAAAAGGCGAAATGAACGTTTTCAACATTAATAAGAGCTCGCGTGTCTCCGAGCGGTATCACTGGAAGATTAATTTTGACAACCCAAACTACGTCAATGTAGACGTCTAGATGGCGTCAGTGGGTACGGCGCAGCGTGCTATTTACAGTGTCGAACAACTTTCCACAATCTACGTACATACCTACTTTTATATGTACTAAATGTTAAAGGTGCAGTACTTATTACGCGATGTATTTTCCCAATAAGCTAAAGCACTTCGTGAATTACATATTAATCCTCAACTCCATATATTGAGGCTGAAACGACCATATTAGGACTAGCTGCTCCCGCGATTTTGTCCGCGTAAAATTAGGTAAAAATACATTCGATATATAGGCTTTAAATCTTACTCGATAGATGGGCTTTCTAACACTGAACTAATTTTTCAAATCAGACCAGTAGTTCTTGAGATTAGCGCGTTCAAGCAAACAAACAGGTAAACTCTTCAGCTTTATATATATTAGGCATACCAGATAAAATTAGCAAAATGTTAATACATTTTGGTGATTAAAATGCTATCTTCGGAAACGTTACAAGTTAAATTCTTGAGACGGTGAAGCGTATTCGGTACGATATCATTTACACCCTGTATTCAAATACGCCCAGACTCGAAGTGGGAATCGAACCCGCAACCCCCGGTGCTGTCGGCACGGTCACTAGGCTAGTCAGTGGCGGATTTAGAGGTAGGCTGAGAAAGCTGGAGCCTATAGCGGCAGATTTTATGAAGCGGCAAGTTTGGATTACGAATTTTTTTATCTCTCAAAAAAAGTCATTTATATAGACGGAAAAAAAAGTCTGATAAATCAAAGCATAAAATATTTAAAAAAAATACAATATCGAGTATCGTATCAAGTATTGCGTCAAGAGTATTAGCGTCTCAAGGCCCCTAAGTGAGTCGCTAGGGCGTCCCTAAGGCGTAGCTAGATGAGACGCTAGGGTAACGGTAGGTAAGACGCTAATGCGCCGGTAAGAGAATCGCTAGTACGTCGGTAGGTGAGACACGAGGGCGGTGATAGGTGAGACGTTAGGGTGACGGTAGGTGAGAGGCTGGGGTGATGGTAGGTGGGACGCTAATGCGTCGCTAGGAGACAGGCTAGGGTAACGGTAGGTGAGACGCTATTGCGTCGCTAGGTGACACGCTATGGCGACGGTAGGTAAATGCTAGGGCGACGCTAAGTTGCAAATTTTCGGGTATAATGAAAAGGTTTTTTCTTATCAAAAAGGTTCATAAAATTTTTGAAAAAAAAAAATATTCATCTTTCGAAATAGAGTTAAAGATTAATTATGAAGATATATTAATGGGTTACTATGTTACCAATATGTAAGCTATATGGTTTCCGTACCGATTGTCTTCCTAATAAAAAAAAAAATAAGGAGTCCATGGCGGATAAACAACGTAACGCGTGATTTATATATGTACATTAAGAAGACAAGAAGATTACAAATGTCTCTATTCAATAAAATTTACTTGAAAATAACGCTTTTCATCCCTGTGTGTGTGTGTAATTATTTTTCATATAAAAAGATTTTGGAGTATAAAAATATTATCAATTAGGAGCAGTGAGGAGGTCGTTGCGTAATCAGTGGTCGGCATTTGAGTCGATCGCTAGGTTAAGTAGCTCTTGCTGCGACCGGGTTATAGATGGGAGACACATTCTAACACTGGTTTATATTTGATATCCGACCTCCTTCGTGTTTCGGAAGGCACGAAAAATAGTGGGACCCTATTGATGTCACTGAGTGATATTAGATGTGAGGTTGTAAAGATCGTGGGGGTTACGGGGACGACGTCAGACGGCAATCGGTCATCTTAACTCGCCCCATAGCAAATCTTCTGCAATCTAAGTAGACCCTGATAATAGTCCGGGATAAAGCTAGAAAGAAGTAAAAGAAAATAAATAATAAATAAATATATAGGACTATATAACACACGGGTGTCTGTTCCTAAGGTAGGCAACTTAATGCCTGTGTTATGGGTAACAGCCGCCTGCTATACACAATTTTTTTTTTGAAATATGTAAATATAGACATATAAATATACACCCAGACTCGAGGTTGGAATCGAACCCACGACCCCAGAATCCCCCCATGCCACCCTGGTCCAACATGTGGCTCGTTGGCTCCATGGCCCTGTCCTTCACACTTCACTTCGTCATTCTTTACGTAGAGGTCCTTTCGGTGAGTTTTCACTTTTACTGGCCTACAGGTATAGTGCGTTTAGTCTAAAAATGCACACCCCTCCAAAGTATTCACCTCTACTTGCAAAATAGTGTGTAGAGGCAATACCTGTAAGGTCATGTTATTGGCTTTTTAGTCATTGTTGGTGTTTAATGGAATTTTAATACTTTAAATAGTGGAATTTAATGGACGGGAGTGCACTTGTAGACTCTACAGTGTTTCATTTAATATTTTTATGTAATTTGTTTACTATATATATCAAATTTTGTATTTATATATTGTGATATGTTTATGATAAAAACCTCCTTTATTCTATATAACATATCTTTTAGGTTAATTGACGCTTCTAGTTGCAACAGGTACAATGATTTATCGAACATTTATATGCTGCATAATATTTCTTTTCTTTCAGCTCACCCTACTTTTTTTTTAAAGAGTTTACTTATTTCAAAATATATTTAAAATAATGAACACTATTTATTATATGTATAGTGTTCATTGTTTTTAAAATAATTCTGGTAACACACAATTTCAGTATGCTTACAACATGCAACAGGTAAACGATTATATAATTTGAAAACCTGTATTATAAACTCAGTATTACAGATAAACACAATGGTGCAGCCGCTAACCTCACTCTAAGTAATTTTACTTGTGGCCGATTTCCCCTATTGTCCACGAAACAATATAAAAATATTTGAAAAGAGGATCTTCTCCAGACATGCGATCTCACTAGATGGTGTTGGAAAACATATTGTGCTCTTACATTTGACCATGGGTGTACAGTTTTACCTCCAGAATTTCAATCTGATTACAAGAATACTGTCGCACCCACTCTTAGTATAAACTGGACATTTATTTGGAAGGAAAACAGAAACCTTAGACATACATATATTTTATATAGCGTCACACTTGCAGTCCTTTGGTCTGCAGCCGAATTGTTCCGGCGCGTCTGGGTTCCAGTACCTCTTTCAGTGTTGGTATCGTTGTCGCGTTGTATTCGGTTTGTGAGAATTCCCGTTCGCCTAAACCCCTATTCAAAGGCCGGTAATGCATAAGCGAGCCGTCTGGCAGCACAGATATCCACGGACGTCAGTATTCACTTACCTTCTGCTCGTTTGCCCCTTGTAACATAAAAAAATACTAAGAATATGGAATTAAGTAGGGTAACATTTATTCACATCAGCTTCTGTTGGTACTTTTTTGAGTAGTTCCGTCAACTGCTTTTGTGCTAGATAGTTGAGACAATCTAGTTCCGCCTGCTGTGCTCTCTCATCTCTTAGCTCGCCCTCCAGATGCTCGTAATGAACAATGGACTTGCGGGTCCCGGACTTGGTCAGGTTGTCGCGTAGAGCATGTTGCCCTTTTTTTGCAAGCTGTTATCAAATAAATATTATTCTTATGCCGGAGCCAGACATAGCTTTAATTGAATGATCATTTCACTAGACGTACAGTGTGGTTGGGGACTTTGTGTAACTGCGTAAAGTTTTGTAGTACTAGCGATAGCGGTACTGGAATAAAAGGTTTATGTACTTATTTTATGTTACAAGGGACAAACGGGAAGGCAGCAGGCACCTAAGTGCCTACCGACGCCCATGGTCATCTGTACGACCAGAAGGCTAGCAGATACGTTGCCGGGCTTTAATGACGAGTTTAGGCCACCGGGAAGTCTCACAAACCAAACGAAACGCGACGACAATACCATCACTGACATGAAAGCATTGCCGCCACTTCACGCCGATAATATCCATTATTTTTCCGTTACAACTTCTTTTTAAATAAAAAGTGGACTCTAATTGTTTCCAAGGTCCAGTTTGGGTCGCTGCGCTATCGTAGTAAATAAATAAGTAATAGACCATTTTGTGACGGCGCTACATTTTCCTATGATAAAGAAAAACACGGAGTTGCTCATTCTCATAGTATGATCTTTTTGTAAAAGATTGGTCAACATACTACGTATTATGTAAACGACAGACTAAGTTCTTATGCCTTAATCTGTCCTTATAGACAATGTTTGTTTGTAATAGGATTCGCTACAGAGACCAAAATATTACGACGACTAGAGCAGCCATTAACGGATACATTGTACCGTCTACACTATTTAACATAATCTGTGGCGCGGGTATCGCAGGGTGGCGTCTGTGTTGCCGGTAATTGGAACGCCGGCGGCCGGCTAGTTTGTCGTCCGACAATCAACACGACGTGACGCGAAATCCGATGGTAATATTCTAAAGATAATAGAAAATAAAAAATTAATTGATGCAATAGATTGGGTTAAAAAATATTTAAGGGCTGCATTCGACATTTGACAACTGCGATCGTTATGGACGCGGCGAAAACGTCGAGGTGAAGCTTGGGGAAAGGCACTGTTAATATACAGTGACGTCGTGACAACGTCGAATATTTTGGAGCGAATTTTATTCCTTAAATTTATAATGTTATTTTTTGTTATAAATATGATACTTTTTGCAGAAATATTTTTTTTGGCTATACTAGATAGTTAAGAACATTATATATAAATCATTGTCATGACTATTGTATTTGTACTATGTACACCGGTTGTAACACGTGTATCATATTACAGAAGGAGTCCAAGCAGTATTAGGAACATATATATACAACGTAATGATAGATATACTATGGATCGATAAGTATAATATATAGAAAGTAGCGGTAGGTGAGTGGCAGAAGCAAAGGGAGGCCTATGCTCAGCAATGCCTAATCAGGGGCTGACAATGATGATAAATAATAGATTTATGAGATATATTTGCTGTGCATTAAAAATTACTTTTCCTATTCTCAGATTCATATTGAATTGTGCAAATACTGAAGTCAGTATCCGTTTATTAATAGTACTGTAGTGCTATTAAGTTAGCAGTGCAGTACTACTTCTATTTCTTTTAGTGTCACTACTCTTTTCTGTGGATGAGGAGGTCGTGGCCTAATCAGTGGTCGGCATTTGAGCCGATCGCTAAGTTAAGTTGCTCTGGCTACGACCGGGTGATAGATGGGTGACCTATTCTAGCACTGGTTTATATTTGATGTCCGACCTCCTCCGTGTTTCGGAAGGCACGTAAAACAGTGGGACCCGATTAACCCTTTACAATTTCAGGACTATTGGTTGGCACTATCGGATTCCTATGTACTAGTAATAATATGCGGTGCTTTGCTCCTACGTATAAATAAAAATATGAAAGTTATTCGAAATTTACTTACAATCAGATAAGCTACTCGTCGTGTCCCCAGTCGCATGAAAAAGTATATAAAGAAATGATATAATAAAATAAAAATAAAACAAGGTTAAAAACTTACAGTTAATTTTCCAGCAGCCCTGAAACCTTTGAAAGTTACCGTGCAAAAGAAACTGTACTTCGAATATCAGCTTTGCCAATGATCCAGGCTCCAAGGCGTAGCAGTATTTATAGGCCTCGATAAAATTTTCTGTTTCAATACATATTCGCCATGCAATATAATAAGCCATATTATGCTAAAATTTATTTTATTTAGCCAGATGTATTTTTTTTTGAATAACAACGCAATATTTGCACCAGGAAGGCTATTTAAGTGGCCGGGGCGTTTAGTAAATTTTAAAATTGAAGAATTTCCATCTTCCTTTTAATATGAATATTTCTTTATTATCCTAATAATATTTTAACACAAAAGTTTGTTCATGTAGATGTATGCTTGACGCTCTTTTACGGAAAAACTGCTAAATGGATTGTAATAAAACTTTTCAATAAAATAGTTAATACATCAGAATAGCACATAAGTTATAAATTATAAAGTTATTATTTTTTTTTTTTTTTGATACAAGGGGGCAGAGGAGAAGGCAGCAGCCACCGAAGTGCCTACCGGCGCCCATGGACATCTGCACGACCAGAAGGCCAGCAGATGGCTTAAATTAAAAGCTTGTATTAGGAGTTCGTGCGACAATACCCCAACGGCGGTGGGGTTTGAACCGGGTACCTTGCTGATTTCAGTTCATATCTTATACCGCTGAGCTATTGAGGCTCTTTGAATCGGTCATCTTAACTAGTCCCACAGCCACATCCTCTGCAATCTAAGCTGATCCTTATCCTGATATTATAACTAAATATATTATAACGTTAGGCAAACGAATAATTTCTATTGTTAAGTTATTGAGAAATTACTTTAAATTTTATAAACCACTTTCGCAAAGACGTTGAACTTCGAGGAGAGTTCGACAAAAGATCCCTTCTAATAATATTTTCTGCCGATGAAAATTCAAACTTAAATCAAATATTTATTAAATCCCTCCAAAGCCCCTGCGACCGGTGAAAGTTGTTCCTTTTAAAATGGTTTCACTTGTCCTGTACAACTTGTTCAAAACTTCACCGAAGCGAAAATATTTCACTTCTTCGATAAACTTCGAATAGACCAGCTATCTAATTTGTTACTAGCGGATAACCTCGATCCATATACAGTAGGGTTCCGTATCTGAAACGCGATGAAGGTAGTTGTTAAAAAACTTCAAAAGTTGTTGTCTGATCTCACTTGAGATAGGGGAGATTGGCAGAAACAAAGAGAGGCCTAAGTCCAGTAGTGGGTTCTTCTTCTTCTCTTCTTTTTCAGCGGGCTGGTTTCCGCACTTAGTTAGTGAGTGATGACCATTGTGCGTTGGGGGTTTGTGGCCGGTCGGTTACTCCAACCAGCCAAGCTCCTGCCAGAAGTCTTAACTTTTTCTATTTTTACTTTATCAATTTTACAACACCCCGATCTAACAGACCCACGATTTGTCTTCACACGATTTGATATAGACGATGATATAATGATTTATATTTACTAGTCAATATTATCAAAAATCAAATTAGCCTTGATGATAGCCAACCTCCGCAGAGGAGAGGGCACTTAAAGAAGAAGAAGTCAATATTATATTTTTAGAAGAATTAATAAAGACAAGCTTCCCCAAATGTTTTTAAAACAGATTGCGTTCGTAATTGATCGTCTGTAATCGATGAATCGAATGAGTCAGAAACGATGGAGTCATAGGACACACGTATATATATACAGGACTATTTGACACACGGACGTCTGTTCCTAAGGCAGACAACTTAATGCCTGTGGTAACAGACGCCTGTTATACACAAATATTTTTTGTGGAAAAATGTAAATGCATATAGATAATACACCCAGGCTGGAGGCGGGAATCGAACCCTCGACCCTCGGAGCGGAAGGCAGAATCACTACCCACTGCGCCAACGGGCTAGTCAAATATAGAATTTTTTTTTTTTATAACCACTAGGGGACTGTCAATGATGTCATTGCTTGACTAACTAAATAATAACATGCGACTAATTAATCTGTAATTTTAATCTACCATTATTAAAATAAATCAAAACGAAAAAATGCAAAACTTCAAAAAAAAAAAAAACGATAACACCTCGAATAATTTACCGGTCACAAACTTTAAACGGCTCGACATATAAAGAGGCCCCATTAGTTAGAAAGTGACTGCGATCACACCTACATACTGAATATAAAGCAAGATGATGTATTAAACGGTTGGTTGCTTTTATATAAAACAAGTTAACTAGACGGTATCCTGTCCGAACCCAAAATCAAAATATATTTTTATGAAATCCAATCGTAGCGCCACTTACCGGGATTCATTCATTCATTCATTCGGCCATTCATTCATTCATTCATTCACTCATTCATTCATTCATTTATTCATCTCTTAAAACCATACAATAGCCTACATTAGAATTCTTCGCGCCCTTAAGCCTTAACGGCTTATCTGAGCACTGTACATTCTTCCCAAGTACCGTAATCTATCTTAAACTATGTATCTATGTTATAAACAACCATAAATGTTTACCGAGTAATAAATAATTATGTAATAGAGTAGACTAGAGTAAACGTAATACCGGAGCCAGACATAGCTCAAAGTGTTGGCACGTTTTTGGCCTTGAAGTCTACCAAGTTCTACAAAACTTTGTGAAGTTACACAAAGTCCCCGGCCACGCTACATGATCATTGAAATGATCATTCAAATGAAGCTACGTTCTCAGACACCTTTGCCTACCTGTCGGGGCGTTACATTGGACTCATATTATTATTACAGAATTACAATTAAAAGGAAAATAAGATGTCATCCAAGAACAGGTTTTTCAACATTTTTGAATTTTTTTTTATCTTGTAAACTAAAACACCAAAACATGTCAAAGTAAGCATAATTAAAATGCTAATTCCGATTTATAAAAAGGAAAAAAAAAACAATTTATCCAGTATGTATTGCGTCAGAGATTTGAAGATAAAGAGATTTTTTTTAATGTTCATATTGGCGTTGGTAGTCACTCATGTGAACTTCTCGTTTGCCATTAAAAGTTTTGAACTCAGTGTTAAGATTAATCCCAAGGCCTGACATTTAATAGATGTCCTTATTCGCTATCCTTATGTACCGCTTCCTGTTTCATTTTTTTCAAGAATTAAGTTTATTTAAAAACTATTACCACAGTTCCGGGTCAAAATATATATAGACCTTTTTATACACTTCCTTAATGATATGTTACATTTTACATTTTAAGTGCAAACTACGATAAACTGGAAATAAATGGAAAACGTTCTTCATCTTTGTTTTCCGGGAATTTTCCCAAATCTTTGTCACTTATACGCGATCAAACCACAAAAACCCCCATTTCCGAACTCTGAATTTCAACATGGAAATACCAGTAAAGCGACAAAAAACTTACAAATTATATTAGACACGGTTCATCATCATAAAAAAGTCCAAAGCAATGTTCGTATACTACATAAATCATGCACGTTATTCACATAATGCGTTCAAATCTTAGAAAAGAATCTGGACAAGAAATATTTTTTTTTATTAATTTTAATTAATACCTTTTTTGTGGTTTCTGCTGTTGGCCCTGTTGGCCTCAACAGCGTGAGGACACCTTTTTAAGAGGACCTTGTCGAACGCAGGAAGGCTGAAGGCCTCCTTGGGCCGACCCCCACCTTGGGGGTCTCACGTCGTGGAACGCTGCAGGGGTGTCCCAACTGTACAGGGCCGACCGGCCCCTGTAGCGCCACGGGGGATGTGGGATTATAGCAGATACGAGTCTTCGGCAGTGCGTGAGTGCAAAGCGAGGTCCTCGTCAACCGAGACCCCCATCGCCGCCAGCGGGGACGGTGTTTGTATATCTGTGAATGTGTGGACCCTATGTTCAGGTCATTGTCGATTGTTATTTGATCGTCATGTTTAGAGAGGACATTTTTAGGTCTTCTGCGGTCAGCAGTGGTCCGGGGGTTGGGGTAGTTAGTACTGGCTGCCACAATTAAAGGGTTGGGGCGTCTGAGGGTTATTTAATATCTAAGATAGTAAGCCTAAAACAGTAAATCTTAGGAACCCAATAGCGAGGACTGATAGCGAGTGTTTTTAATTTTTGATAAGTCGAACAAATTTTTTTTTTTTTTAATTAGACGAAGGTTCGGGTTGTAGCTAGTTAAGTAATAAGCGCAGGGTAAAATTCGCGATCATATTTAGTAATACCGATAAAATTAAAGAGTTGGGTACCTACTAAATGATGCCATAACGTTGCTAAAAATGAAAGCAAATAGATGTCGAAAGCACTAAATCTGCTGGTCATGGCGAGCGAGTGGCCAAATTGGCGAAGCGTCTGCGCGTTAACCAAAAGACGCAAATAAAAATTTTGGATGTCAATTTAAATAGAGAAATACAAGTTTCTTCATTGAGTGCGAATTAAATAAAAAATAATTCATTGACATGTAGTGACACATGTGTACATATATATAAACCCTTAAATTTCTTCAAAAAGAGCTGGCCGGTCGCGTCAATTATAGATTGTTCTTATGAAGACGCGATCGGCAATTCTTTTTTCAAACGATTTTAAATTTAGAGTCGAGCAAAAACGCCGTGCCAATTTTCCAGTTTTCCTTTTTTAATTTTTTTTTTGTATATAATTTATTTATCTTTTACCTTCTATTTTAATGTGTTGTTTTTATGTTTTTGTAAATATACCTGTGTAAAGATAGTTGTTTATAAATATCTTCAAACCACTACCAAACAACCACAGACATAAGTAATAATACGTGTATCTTAAGTGAGATTCCTTAAGAATCCTTAAGTCCAAGGAAGGTTATTTTTCTTGGCCGTCCAGCGTCTAAGGATTGTTTGACCTTATTCAAGATCTTAAGTCTTATTCGATTACAACTTCTAACTTGTAGTTCGAATGTGTTATTTAAATACGAAGCTGGCATGTGCTTATTTACAAAAGCCTCTAAATAAATAAATAAAGACAAAAAAATACTAAGTTTCTGATGAAGAAAAAAAGAGAAGAAAGATTTTCACAAATAATTAACAACGTCAAAGTTAAACAACATCATCGATTACAACGCAACGTAACAATTCAAACGCCATAGTCGCGAGTTTTTGTCGGTAATATTAGTAGTAACATAGAGTAGTTTTTTTTTTATGTTACAAAAAATAAACCGGGTAATTTCGAGTCAGACTAGCGCACTAAGGGTTCCGTACCAAGTTATCCTGAGATTTATACTTTTCATAACATTACTTTTAATTTAACAAAGTCACTGCAAAATTTTTTGTGATGTAACAAGACATTTTCGGTTTTCATGAATTTTTCCTATACTCGTACTTTAAGATAAATCTAATAATATTAAAAAATCTTGTCAAATTTCATGATTCTAGGTCAACAGGTGGTAACAAAGAACCTGACTTTACGAATTACCTTTGTAGAGGCTATCTCCTGATGATGCTTCGGTGTCGAAGCGAAACGTGCGTTGAGGCACATCGGAAAGTCAATGTAGTGCTGTGCTTTGGTGGCGGATACCGAATCCGCCACCAAAGCTGTGGGGTTGCAGCATTGCATTATTCGCGGACTTAAGTAAAGTAGTTTAGTATTATAGTATATATAGTATTTCATTCTTTCCAAATGTCATGATTCCAGGTCAACGGGATTTACCCTATAGGTTTTGGTCCCTATTGGAAATGTGACATAAAAGGCCATATCTGTTGATTGCGCGCACTTAGAAGGTTTATGTTTTCACAGTTTCAAGAAACCGCACATCTCTGTATTTGGTAGTAATATCAACTTTATAGCACTACACATTCCTGAGAAAAAGAGTCCTGATAGAAGGACAACTTGTTTCTTGTTTCTTTGCAGGTACAGAAGCCTAAAATGAGGTAAAATGTTTTAATTCTCATGCTATACAGTTTCTGTAAACAGTTCGAAGAACACTTTACATAATATATTTCTTTGCATAGAGTATAATTAAAAAAAAACTTTACAAACATCTTCCGAGTGACAAAGAACCGGTTCTGCGAATAAAAGCAATATTGTAGCCACTTTTCATGGTCCGCTGCATACAATTAAACTCAGATTAAAATTGATGTTGTTAGGACTCGGAATACAAAATATAAAAACCTACCCATTAAATTTCAAAGAGGAAACAAATATTTTAATTGGGAATTATTTGTTAGTTTATAAAATTTTAAGTATGTATTTGAAATAACTAGTCATTGCCGGTTGGTCAAAATTCGGACACAAATTCTTATGTTTGCGTGAGCTTATATACAAAATTATATTAGACTGACTCTTATATAGCTATTCGAGTTGACCTGTTGGCACAATTGGCAGAAACCCTGCCTTTAGCTCCGTGGGTTGTCAGTTCGTCTCCCGCCTTCATTCTGGGTGTATTATCTATACGTATGTATTTATATATTTAAAAAAAAATGTGTATACATTGGCACAGTTGGCACTGACCCTGCCTTCTGCTCGGTGGTTTGTGAGTTCGATTCCTACCTCTAGCCTGGGTGTGTTATCTATATGTATGTATTTTTATATTTCTAAAAAAAAATACTTGTGTATCACAGGAGTCTGTAACCTATAAGACAGGCATTAAGTTATCTATCTTTGGAACAGAGGTCCGTGTGTCATATTGTCCTTTTTTTTTTTTAATGTTACAAGGGGGCAGACGAGCAGGTAGCAGGCACCGAAGTGCCTACCGGCGCCCATGGACGGACATCTGCACGACCAGAAGGCCAGCAGATGAGCTTTCTTAGTTACGTGTATCATGACGCGTGGAGTCTTAGATTACTGATACCCATGAAGGTTGTGTAAAGAGACTTGTCTGTTACTGGGAGACGTCTAGAACTATTTAATTTTCACACTGTACGACTGATATTAATGTTCTTACAAATAAGCTCAGCTAAGCTAAATCTAGTATATTCAAATATACTAGATTTCGCCAGCTGGTCGAAATTCAGCCACAAATGCATACCATATGCCTATTTATACTTAAAATAATATATTTTTAACGTCTTAGCACAACAACATCCGTTTCTCTGACAGCTAATATCATAAGCTTAAGTTTGTATAATATTTAAGCATGTCTACGCACTGACACCCTCTATTATATAATACAATTCAAACAGTGAATTTCAATTTGTTAATGTAATTGAAATATTTAAAAATGTCAAGATTACCAATAAAGCAATACAACCCTATATGAAGCTGTGACTTTAGGGCGCGAGGAACCCTCATGTGAGTCGAATATATTATCACCAAATTATTATACAGTACCTATTTAAAGAAATATTTTTTATACTTTAATATTGACTTGAATATATGCTTAACGAAAAGCCTATATGAATAAATGAATTTGGGTCTTAGGTAGGACTTCTTCCTAAGTCAAGCAGCTTGCAAATCTGGTTTTGCTTTGCTACACCTCTACTTACTATCTCTATATGGTAAGTAAGGGGGAATGCTACTACTTAATGAAAATGTTAAGTGGTTGTTAAGTCTAGGACGCGTCTTTGAATGGTTAAGTGCTGTGCTGTGCATTGTTACATTTTCGCGAGGGCTTTCGTACTTGCGGAAATAACTTTTCTAAGAGCATTATCATGGAATACTATAAAACACAATTTTTGTATTACCTCTTCACGACTTCTTCTGCGTAAAATTAGTTAAAAAAATAGATTCAGTTTTAGCGTGATGATGTATAGCCTATAGCCTTCCTCGATAAATGGGCTATCTAGGGCTGTAAGAATTTTTCAAATCGGACCAGTAGTTCTTGATATTAGCGCGTTCAAGAAAACAAAAAACAAACTCTTCAGCTTTATACATATACATATTAGTATAGTATACATAAGTAAAATAGAAATATCTGTATGTAATTTCTAAATAACTCTAAAATCAAACTAATAACTTTAAAACGTCTTTTTCAACCGACTTAACCGACAAAAAAGGAGCAGGTTCTCAATTCGATTGTATTGTTTATGTTTGTTACCTTAGAACTTTCGACTGAGTGAACCGATTTTGATGATTCTTTTTTATTTGAAAACGGTGGCTTCCCGTGTGGACCCGTTTCAAATTGATCCAGTTGTAGCAGTTCGAAGTGTTTTTTTTTAAGGAAAGAGATATTATTCACTCTGTCATTGTCTTTTATACGTCACCAGTAGCGATATACCTTGAATTCTTTGTAAAAAGAGTTATAAAGTTAGAATAAAACCAGGGCGGACGATGTCGGGGTCTTAGGTAGTCCGTAAAAGAATGTTGTTTCGTTTTTGATACTGGAAATGATACATCATACAATAATAAATTATATTGGGACGAGTACAAACACAACATATCTAACTTTGATTGATGAAAAGTTATACTGAGTCAACCTTTAAAGATAGACATATGCTGTTGCAGACTTTTATTTAGAACCTTTAAAAAGGAATAACTTTGTCATATATGACTTTTGAAAAACTTTAACCATTTACACAGCGCACGCAGCGGAAGCTCTTAAATGGGGAAACGAACCCTCGATTTTGAAACATTCTTCATTGGTGCTCCGCTCCTATTGGACTTAGCGTGATGATATATTGCCTATAGCCGTCTTCAATTAATTGACCTATCTAATGCTGAAAGATTTTCTCAAATCGGATCTGTACTTCCTGAGATTAGCGCGTTCAAACAAACAAACTCTTCAGCTTGATACATTAGTATAGATGGTGTATGATAAATGTTGAAGAAACGAGCATACCAATTGCTTAAAAGCAGGCAACGCTCCTGCTTATCCTCAAGCGGTTAAATTGCCCATAGGTTGTTTAATTGATTTTAAATTGCTCAAATGAACCACCGGCCTGTTTTCCCAAGTTATATAAACTTCAACCAAATACAGTTTGCCTATAATTGAAAGTTGGAAGCCTAAATGTGCCAGTTTTAATCATCCTCTAGGCTATTTGCATAGTATAAAAACCAAAAATACGTATTCACCTCAAAAGCTTACATGAGTTAAGTACGAAAGAATTATATGTGAAGCATACAACCTGACGGACTCATCACGTTTAGGCTACTCGCCTCTCTCTACTCTGAAAATGTGATCAATTTTCCTTAAGCATGTCTCGCGTCGCCTCGAATCTCCTTAGATATTAATTCCCACATAATATAATGTTTAAAAATAAGGTGGGCGTAACTTATAGACAACTCCAAAAACCATGAGTATGTGCGCTGCCGACCTCACTTTCCCTCGTTCCGAAACAGTTTTGAAACATAAACTTCAACATTCTGGAGCATAAAGAGATGCCTTGCTCTCTTAAAAGAAAACGATACTTCTGTCTAGAATTAATCCGTTCTTGTCCCGGTACAAGTATCCGCCTGAATTGCAGAGGATGTGGCTTTTGGGGCCAGGAAAGATGACCGCAGCCGTTTGACCGTCATCCCCGGATTACAACAATCTACAATCTCACAAATAGTATCACTCAGTGATATTAATCGGGAGCTACTGTTTTACGTGCCTTCCGAAACACGGAGGATATTTGAAAAACTTAAATGCTGACCACTTATTAAGCTAAGAACTCTGTCTTAACAAACAGACATTGTTATTCATTATTCATTATACTCATTCCTATGTTCGTATTGGTGAATTGAGTAGTGATGGAGGTAAGAAATGATAGGGTTGGAAGAACACAAGTGAATAGCTTAAGTTATTTTCATATATGTACAGGCAAAAGTAACCGCCTATCATCAGACGAACTTCCAGACTAGTCAGTTGGCGCAGTGGGCAGTGACACTGCCTTCCGTTCGGGGGGTCATGGGTCCGATTCCCGCCTCGAGTCTGGCGGTATTATCTATATGTATGTATTTATAGATTTATACAAAAAATATATTTATGTATAACAGGGTAATATAATATAATAAATATAATATAATAAAAATATGTTTAAATTATTTTTTGTACAAATTATTAATATTACGGATACTTGAGCGCGCAATGTATCCTGAACATTGGGCAACAATCGTCAACAAAATGTTGACGCGCAATACAAGTCAACGACCCGCGCCGCGACAACCCTGTTACGTACTTTTAAGTTTTATTTACATTGCGGTTAGATGTAAAAGTATTGACGAAATTTGTTTCTGATTTAAAATCGCTTTGGGACAGATGGTAATAATGATATTATGAAGTATTAAGTTGAAAAAGAATGGTAAAAAAATTGTTCATTTCAAGAAAAAGACGACGAAAAATTTCACCATCCGGGAAGTCTAGAATCATGTACTGAACCCATGGGATGCGTATTCGGTACGATGTCATTTACACCCTGTATATTGAAAATTTGGCTAATTTGCAACCTAAATGGGTAAATATGGTTCAGTACCTTCTTTAATCTGTGCTATCTTATCGACGTCTCTGCACTATCATTAATTCATCTTAAGTGCAACTACTACGTTAAAAATAAAGCATTATTTGTCACACACTAGCGACCCGCCCCTGCTTCGCTCAAGTGCAAATACACCCATATGTATAGCGAAAGATCACCTATTAAGAAATCTCGAAAAGGATTTTTGATAGGGAAAGATTAAGGTCTAAGGGTTTACGCAATTTTAGGCGGACGTAATCGCGGGAAACAGCTAGTTATACATACAAACCTTCCTCTTGAAACACTATGTTTATTAATTAAAACCGCATCAAAATCGGTTGCGTAGTTTAAAAGATTTAGCGTACACGAACAACTGTTTTATACCACAATGTAAGGATATTCATAGACATTTACGATATTCCATCTGACGTTTTTCTATTCCCTCCGAAAACCTTTTTTTTTTAATTTGACAGTTGGCCACGGCTCGTTCCGTCACACTATCTTCTTTTATTTATGGGATGAAATTATAATTTGTCAATAAACGATGATGAATTATTTTTATTAAATTAGATAATCAGACTCTTCGACGGAGGATTCCTTTCCATGGCAAATCGAGCAATTACGGCGGTAGGTATATCAGGGGTTTCGGACACGTATTTTCCAAATATAACGAAAGGTTTTAAAGATCAGTACGGGCTAAGCTATGTATGCTTCGTTATATCCTGCTCTGTATGGGCTCTATACGAAAATTTTGATAAATTATTAATTAATACGAAATTCCCTTCGTCAGCAGAAACCGCGCCGGTGGCATGTTACAACTCGTCTGGTTTACACAAACCCAGTGTATCGACCCTCGAGGGTCAAAGGTTAGTCGAGGTCACATACAAATGCAGTGTAAACTTAGAAAATTCGAAACAGTGAATGTTATTTTATCATTCATATTAAACCTGTTGTTTAAATTAACTTTCAGAAATGCACAATCGATCTGAATTTATTTGTATTTTTGATGATCAATATTTCAATGGGGATGACTGATAATTCAACCTCAAGGACAGCTAATTAGAGTCAAGAAACCTAATTCATAAGTGATTTCCAAAGTAATTATTTTGGAAAATATTATTAGTTACTAGCTGTACCCCGCACCTTCGTCAGAGTTCATTTACGGATTAAAAAAAAAAAACTTACTACCGATTCTCAGACCTACCAAATATCCACAAAAGCTGCAACCCGAAAGCTACACCACCAAATGCGCCACCAAAGCACAGCACAACTGAGTTTCCGATTTGCCTCAACGCACGTTTCGCTTTAACTCACAAGCATCATCAGGAGATAGACTCTACAAAGGTTATTTGGAAAGTGATTGGTAAAAAAACTCAGCAAACAATTTATACCTCAGGCACCCCACATACCACATTAGCGCTACCTTCAAAGATTCTAAGCAATGGCGAGCTTGGTAGCAAAGGTTATACAAGTTTGTGTAAATCGTTTGGCATTGGTGTGCGTGTGGTTTTGTTTTTAATAATTTCAATATTTATAACGCATATTATATAAAAATATTACCATTTGGACATCTTCCGCAAAATTTGCTGTTGACAAATTATAATTTTTAAAAGTCGGAACTTGTATTTTTATCTTTTTATTGGTTTATCTAAAATATTTGTCGCCAAGCTTGACTGGTAAAATATATAAATTCGCACATTTTTGCAAATAAAGATTTCTGATTCTACTGCGATATGAATCAAAAACATTAACTTTGCCAAATTTCATACTCCTAGTCCGTTCGCGCCATTTTCGTAAAATGGTACCAAAAGTTTTTGCTTCATGCTTTAATATGTACCTGCCGCTACATAACGAGATGGCAATGATGTCGAGAGGAAAAGGTTATACCAAAGTATACTAGATGGCGCTGTACTGATGACGACGACCGCAGTACAAACACTGAAAATCTCCATACAAACTAACTCACGCTAGCGAAGTTTCCACTTACGATTACTATATATAGACCTTCAGACGAACAAATAAAATAGGTAAACTATATTTGTTTAAGTGATTGACTTATCGACTGCACGGATCTTGAAAAATTAAGAGAGTCTCAATAGCTCAAGGGTATAAGGTACGTACTGAAATCCGCGAGGCACCCGGTTCAAACCCCACCGCCGTTGGGATTTTGTCCCACCCACTCCTAATACAAGCTTTTAATTTAAGCTTAGTAGGAGGGGGAAAAGGGAATATTAGGCATACCTAAAAATTATTCCTAATATAAGAAAAAAAGGGTGTTGTAGACGATGCATATAATGTGTTAAATATATATGCTTTTAATGCAGCTGGTTAAAATGTGACCATAAATCTTTAAATTTGCCGACTTGATTATATAATTTTTTTATTCATATTACAACGATATCTATTTGACTATTTTTATCTAATTGAACGTCATAGTTAACAAAATACAGTGTTATTTTGTCATGGCTGGCATGACTAAGGTTTGACACCATCCATTAATAAAATCTTTGCATGTGTGTGTAAAACGTCTGGCATTGGTTTGCGTGAGGATTAATTTTAATAATTTAATACATTTATAATTCATATTTTATAAAAATATTAGCATTCCCACACCATCATCTATATAAACTATTATTGTGCTGAATTACATACTCCTCCGTTCGCGTAGTTTTTGTTAAATGGTACCAAAAATGTTTGCTTCACGATGTAATATATAGATAGATTATTATTGACATACTCTTATGTATTTGTTTTTAAAGGCTTTTCAACTTCTACATGTCTAATAATGGTTGCCCCGTTGGCGCAGTGGGCAGTGACTATACGATTTTATTAGTCTTGATTAATGGAAATTTATAATAGATATAAAATTTTGTGTGAATTTAATAGGAAAACGTTGTTTTTAAAGCTTGAATTGACTGGGACCATTTTCATAATTAACTGAATGTCCTATAATTGACTTAAAGTAATAAAAAATTGTGATTTTAACTTGAAACAACAACTTTAACGAAATGAGTTATAAACATTTATTAATCATTTTTAAAAAGTAATCCATTTTTATCATAATTTCGAGTGTTTTAAAATGTTATTTAAAAACTGGAGGGATGTATGGTATATATTTTTGGTCTTCCTCTTCTAGGTGAAAGTTCGAAAACTTGGAATTATATGTATATATTATTATTTATGTTTATATCATTTCTTTAAACTGTTGACTTAGACCACTTTCATAATTAACACTAAATGAATTCCGTACAACGTTGTAATTACAACTACTATGTAAAGGTCCTTTTTTTTTGACGATATCGTATAAATTACATTGAATAAATTTAGTTTAATATCATGTCGTGTAAAATAAGTGATAAATTCATTTTTTTTAATTTTGACTTAGACCACTTTCATAATTCTGGGCACATATGTCATCACGCTAAAAATTTTCCCCTAATTTTACGCGGACAAAGTCGCGGGTAACAACTAGTTTGTTATATGGTCGATATCTTTACCTATTTATTTACGGGTTAGACTTATACGGGCTAGACTAGATATTGTTTATCTAAAAAACTTGTTTTGAAATTCTTTGTAATCTCAAAATATTGTGGCCTGGGCAATGCTGGGCATTTTAATATTTTTAAAATTCATATTTATTTATATAGAAGAATAGATAACTTCCACCGAAACATCTGTTTAAAACATTATTCAGGAAAGATCAGTGGTGCGCAGAACAAGCCATTCGGTATGGTGAGCGTTCAGTTACCCAGGTTCACGATGTCCAGACAGTCCAGACACAGTATTTCAAATCCCCGACCCGTGGGAGCTGGTACCTTCGGGGGTAACCTACCTTTTTTGTGTAATTGCACATATAAAATGAATACATTTTTATTTTTTATAATTACCACCTCAAAGACTTACATCATCATCATTATCATCTTCAATCTATAGAGACCCAATGTTGGGTCTTCTGTCCCTTAAGCAACAGATGTTTAACCTGGACCAGCCCTATCTAGTTTTTTACCTTATATTACGTTTAGGCGATTTCTAAATACCGTTCGATTAAAATTATAGCCCAGATATCAGTTCCAATGTGGGGCTGTCAACTTACCTGTATATATGAACCATATAATTTCTATTAAATTTAAAAAGAAATAACATTAAAATTAGGCACGCTAAATATGCAAGTATTTAAATACTCAACTAGGTATCGTTAGAAGTCGGTACTTAAAACAACGTTGCATTGACTGCTCACCGGAAACACGCTTAAGATGCATCCGTGAAACGATTGTTTTTTGTTAGATTCCATTTAATGGGGTAGCTTACGAGGGTCAAACAGAGCAAATTACAGCTGGTTTGCAGAAAGCCATGATGTTAAGTACCGAGGGGTTCCACAGTCTTGCACGTGCGGACACACTACGCAGAGTGTGTCCTTACATTCTTAATGTTAGCAATTAAACAAGTTAATTCAAAAAATGTTTTTAATACCAATTTCAAAATAATAAACCGTCACCTCACGTTGATCTTATGTGAGAAGAAGGTACTGGTTAGCGGACGCGCCGGCCCAATTCGGTTGCAGACCAAAAGGACTGCAAGTGTAACAATACCTCTAAGTAAAGTCTGGTGCTTGTAGCTGCACCAATACCGGATTTGTTTCGTGTTTCCCGTCTCTGAGATAGGAGCAAAGAAGTAAGAGATGGAGTAAAAGGATATATAGGCAGATGGAAAGGAGAAAAATGATATCCGTTGTCACCGATGGCATAGAGGGAGTGACAATAGCAGTTCGGATAGTCCAGGGTCACGTTTCCATAGTGGACCCGACCAGATATCGGACTGCTACAAACACAGATCTACCCCCTAGACGTAAATCCAATTAAGGACGTATTCCGTCACCCAAAAAAATCTACCTTTGAACCAGAAAATATTTAGCTGTTCAGCCAGATGTATGTACTGAGAGGTATGCATATTATTTTAAAAATGCTAAGAACGGAATAGTATAAATTAATCGCTAATCGTCTAGTCAAGTCAACTGCTGGATATAAATTTCACCAAAATAAAGGACACTTCTATTTATGTTATATATTTTTTAATTAGAGAAAATAAATTAAAACAAAGTATTCGTTAGCAAACGGACTTACAATTGATTTAAATAACCTTATCAAAATACTGAGTAGTCATAAGCAAACCTGGAATTATGAATTGCATCAATGCATTCTTTTTTCTAAGTTTTTATTCGCTTCGACACCGAAGCATCATCAGGAGATAGACTCTACAAAGGTTATTCGTAAAGTCACTTTACGAATAACCGAATTTCGTTCCCTCGTATTCAATCGCGGATTAAAGCAAAGTAGTTTAGCATCTCATGCATGTCGTGGTTTTCCGCAAAGTAACGCCTGATTCTATCAATTATTTGTTATGCATTACGTTAATTTCAAACAAGAAGCTATGCTATAGCTTTCAATAACCCTTAGCGAAATGTTCTTTCAGTAGAAGCTGTCTTTCCTTGGTAGACTATACATATCAACATTTAAGCTTATAATTTAAGACATGGATATACTATCTATCTATTAATATACATTGAATGAAAAAACATATTTTATATATTTTTTTACATTTTTCGCCGAATTAAATGAATGAACACATTACAGTATATTCCCGCAAAAACCATTAAAAATTATCACGACACTTTTCACAGCTATCTTTAAAGTAACCATAAAACGGGAATGAAGAGGCCCTGAGGAGATCGATGCGTAATCAATGGCCGGCATTTGTGTCGATCGCTATGTTAAGCAGTTTTTATATAAACCGGGTGATAGATGGATGACCAGTTCTAACGCGGGTTTTTCACATGTAGCGGATTTTTGAAAAACCAGAGGTCTAACCAGTTCAGCATTTGACTCGATCGTTAGGTTAAGTAGCTCTCGCTATAACCGGGTCATATATGGGTGACCCATATGGAATCCTGTTGCTATAAAAGAAGTAGAGCCATAAATTCTATCTGCAATAGTAAATGGGGCTTCAATATATTCATAACACAGGCATTAAGTTGTCTACGTTAGGAACAGACGTCCGTGTGTCATATAGTCCTGTATATATTTATTTATTTATTAATTGTAGGTATATAATAGAACGTTTTTAATTACATATATGTGTGTGAGTGCATAAAGCCGTTGCTTTCCATTAGGCGAGTAGATTAAAAGTTCTTAATTGCTTAGATTATCAATCAGATTGCCATATCACAGCTCGATAATTGCAAGTACGTCTGTCAGTCGTAAATTTGAGATGCGGAAGTCGATTCGTATTGTGACGGATCGAGATTCGATCAGACATACTTTCACAGATGCCTTCGTGGCTGGTTGGTAGTTATAGATGACCTAGATCCTAGACGGTAGCCGGTTCGTATTAAACAACGCCCGTCGCCTGCAGGTATGTAAAACTATTATTGTATAATGTACTAAATAGCTCAGCGGTTTAAAGGGTGGATTATAATCTGTATGGGCCGTGGTTCAATCTCTGATGATGATGAGCTATTCTCGCGCTTACTTCTAGCTTTACGATAATTGGAGACGAAATGGGAATGCATGCATGCATCATGTTCAGGGTGCATTGGAATATTTTTAGACACCAATGCGTGTTACTTTGTATGTATCTCGCCCGTGCTCCATAAGTATTCAAACTACTGTAACGATTATGATGAAGTCTTATGACCAGGGGTTGATGATGTGAAGTACCGTCTGACGTCATCTCTGGCACCCCCACAATCTCTACAATCTCACGAATAATACCTCTCAGTGACATTAAGTGGAAGCCCGTTTTTACATGCCTCCAAATGGAAAGCGAAAAAGGCTATCCTATATATGTTTTCCTTTTTCCGTACGTAGTCATTAGATAGATGGAATATGCCACAGCAAAATACCCTTTCTGGTAAAGGGGAAGCATTTATTTCCTTATCGAATAAGTTTTGTTTTTAATTGAGATTATTTATTGTGGACATTGTAGTGTTCACTGATACTACGTAAAAATTTATTATACTTATAACTTACCAAATTAGTGTATGCACACGTCGTACTCACACTGATCACAATTTGCTTATATAGTTGTTACCAAGTCAACGGTCGTAACACAACTGCCCTCTTTACCTCCGTGTCTCTATATTTATAGTCTTATGAACAAATACCCTCATACATAAATGAGGGTAGTTGTTCATAAGACTATTATTCATATACTCTCCTTACATAAGTGCTCCAAGACAATGTTAATAAAATCATTTTCAAATGCGAAAAATTTGTATTAATCTTGTCTTGATAATAGATTTATTAAAAACACTCAAATTAGTTTTCTAAGTGGATTATAAACTTCATTAGCCATGTCCTGACTGAACTAGCAGCCTCGCGAGGCAGCCTCAGACTTTTGCCGGGCGACGTTTTTCGTTTGTAGCACGCGTATTTTCCTCGGGCGAGGTACGTCCTGACTGACCGAGACATTTGCCTCGCGGGGCTGCCTCGTGAGGCCGCTCGTTCAGTCAGGATACGGCTATTATTATTATTAGTATTATTAGTATTGCTTGTTATGATCTTAATTTAACATAAGTTCTGTTACTAAATATAAAGGCAGACATGGCTACAATGCGTTGATAAAGTTTACTTAAATTTGTATGGATACTGATCAGTGCCGCCTAGCGGTAACGTTGTAACACTGATCAATCTCCATACAAATTTAAGTAAACTTTATCAACGCGTAAAAGTTAGAGAAACTCACACTAAGCGCTCAGATCTCCTTTAGAGCCATGCTTCTTACTCTACACGTGCTAACTTCACTGACTCTACAACACCTTAATCAAAATGTGTAAAATTATATCTACAAATTTAAAGATTGCGGGGTGATTTACTCAATGTATTTCATAATTTATAACAAGGAGTCCCTGTACAATTTTTTAGACCACTTGCATTAAAATTTGCGGAAATCTCACATAAACTTCTATCCCTTTAGTTTAAGGAGTTACGGTGGTAAACGTTCGAACTTTTATAATTTTTCTGTTGACTGTGTATTAATCTTAGCTTAGATAACAAATTTATGCTTTCTAGAACATCAGAATTTAACCTATATTTTGGTTGGTTTTGATAATCATTAGTGAATCAGTGACAGAACCGGGGTTTTTTAAATATCCATAAAATCTCATGTATAAAAATTATGCAATTCAAACTATATACATGTAATAAGTTCACTACTCGCATCAAACCTCGAGAATTTTGTTTATCTGGTATATATGAAGGTTCAAAAAACGATGAAGCAATCTGGGAAAAGGTACACGCCACTGCAACGAAACAAGCGAAGATTAAATAGCATAAAGGAATTAAACAGCATAGCTTATACTTGATACGTGGCAGTGAAGTGAAGATATAACCGAAAATTATTTTCTACAAGACGATTCCTTCCTCTGCAACGCGATGGACCCGGCACCCGCACGGTGAATCCATGGAATGCTAAGAAATTCGTCTCTCTATTGATATAATAAGTTATTAAAATCACACACACACCAATGTCAAGTGATTTACACCACTTTATACATGTACATCATGATGTCAAAGCGTATTCGTGACAACTGTATATTATATTAATTGTCAAATAGAACTACAGTATATGTCATTGTACTAAGCACGTGATACGCAAAAAGGTTTGTGGGCGAATTGCGAAAAGCCGGCGATCTCTAGTACTTGGAGATAACGCCGAACCTTTACACTTAGGGAGCGTTCCACTAAGCGATCGCAATACTCAAAACACACCTACAATTCCTCTTGTCGACCGCGATCGTTGAGGTCGAGGCGAAAACATCATTAATGACGTTGTAAGCCACGCTCACAAAATGCTCACAACGCCCCATGTCCAAGAGGTGGAACGTCTTGTGCTATGTCAAATTGGCTATCTTAAAACTTAATCTTATGTCTCCACTTGATGTATCTTATCAACGCTCAAAACGCCCCTTATCCCGTTCCACTTGAGTTTGCCATCGCAACTCTCGCAAGCGAGTGGAACGGGAAAAATTGCGAACGCTGGCGTGGACGTTGCGATCGCATAGTGGAACACAACAATTATAGTGTAGCTACCGCTACATAACAAGATGGCAATGATGTTGAGTGGAAAAGGTTACAACAAAGCAAACTAGATGGCGTTGTACGGATGACGACGACCGCAGTACAAACACTGAAAATCTCCATACAAACTAACTCAATTAACCTACTTTATGAGTGCGAAGCTATCTCTTAGTGACAATAATCGGATCCTACCGTTATACGTGCCTTCCGAAACACGGAGGAGATCGGATATCACATATAAACCATGCTAGAAAGGATCACGCATCTATAACCCGGTCACAGCAAGCGCTATTTAACCTAACGATTGACTCAAATGCCGACCACTTATTAGGCCACGACCTCTCTTTCCGAAACCTAAGAATCAAATCTTATAAATTGTAATTTTTGTCCTGTATTCCGTGTATACTAATTATATCGCCTTCTGTCTACGTAAAATTTCCAAGAGTGTTGACGTATTCACTCTAGAGCGTGGGTTAAATTAGTAATACATTTCTGCTGATCAGCTTAATTACACCGTTAAAGGCAAATGTAAAGCAAATAACACTCATCATCTCATATGAGAGACTAATGTAGTACTAATTAGTGAACGTAAACTCTCTTACGCAAGGAACTGGTGCATGAAATCATTCTAAAGTGGCAAGCAATTTGATGTTAGAGTTGAACATACAGAGAAACTATGATTGTGGTGTCAATGTACACTATTTACCTGTTGTGAAAATTATTTACTCCGTGTAAATTCTATGTCGACGACACATAACGTAGTCACAACTATTTTAATACGATAAATATTTTTTTAATATATTTTGAAGGGGCAAGCCAGTAGTCGCTTATGCGAAACGTTTGCCCTTTGTAACATATTTTTTTTTAAATAAAAGTCAAAATACGAGTGTCTCTTAAAATAGGCACTTTAAAATAAGTTATAAATATATATGATCTGGGAATTCCTTACGGATACGCTGCATTATGCAAATACACCAGGATTAATCTAATATAGACAATCGATACGTCCCTTTATATGTATTTTATGATTCTTAATTTGTATAGATTACAATTTTTAATATATAATTTGTATGAATTAAGTTTGAAAATACAAGTATTAAGGTGACGAAATAAAGGGAAATTTGATATCGATGGTGCTTTAGATCGGATCTCATCTTCAAATCACTCAGCATTGCTCCCTCCATAGCTCGCGTACTTACTATCTCATCAATATAATCCAAAGCTGATATGAGCATGCCGGTCTCGAGATTAAATCTATCTCTATCTATCTATCTATCCTCACTACAATTCCTGGCATGCTCTCGATGGCGTTCGCAGATAATGAACGATGTCATTAGCATTGTGTTTACAAGTATACCACATTCGCTGCCCGAGCCAGGAGCAATGCTTGTAAACAGCAGCAATATCTCTTAATTAAATAACGATATCCCACCAAAATGTTTTCATGTAAAGTTTACTGTGACGAGACTATATGGCTCGCACTGTCAAAAAGTTATCAGATCTTTTTTAGAGCCACGCCTTTAGTCTACTCGTCATAACTTCACTGACTCTACACCTTACTTTTTTTAAGTTTCAAGGGGCAAACGAGCAGGCAGCTAGGTGCCTACTGATACCCATGGAAATCTTCACGAACAGAAGGCAAATCGATGCGTTACCGGCCTTTAATGACGAGTTTAGGTCACCGGGAAGTTTCACAAACCGATCGAAACGCGACAAAAATACCATCACTTGACCTGCCCTCCCCGACGAGGGACGAAGTGAGTTCTTTTCAACCGATTTCAAATAAGGAGATTTCATATCGATTTATAATCCCATACATAGCGTAGTGGTTAATGATGTCGCCGCGATAGCTCAATGGTGGATGGATTTATATCTGTAAGGTGCGCGGTTTGGGTCGTGCCCATAAAATTCAAAGAAATCTTAACTGAAGGGGCACCACAGAGGGGCACCATCAGAGAGAGAAAGGGGCACTATCTTTAAAATTAATTATACTTATGATGCGGAAATCTTACGAATAAATGAGGTTAGTCTTTGTATGTTTAATTTGAACTAGAGATGACCGGCAGATCGAAATTCGGTGAGAAACCTTTATTTGCGTGTCACATGCCTAATATAACGACATATGTTGCTCTATTTGTGATTTAATCTATACTAATATATATAAAGCTGAAAAGTTTGTCTATTTGCTTGAACGCGCTAATATCAGGAACTACTGGTCCGATTATGAAAATACTTTCAATGTTAGATAGCCCATTTATCGAGTAAGGCCACAGGCTATATATCATAGCGCTAAAATTCTCCACCTAATGTTACGCGGACGAAGATGCGAGTACCAACTAGTATAAAAGTGACCTAACTTAATAAATATTTTAAATCTAAATTGACTTATAGAAATATAAAACCTTTGACATATAGCATTACATAATAAACATGAATTGATAATAATATAATTTGTTAAGACATAAAATTAAAATAATTTCGAAAAATATTTTTACAAACGCCCTCTACAGGGTAATATGTAAAATTAAATTAGGGAACCTGTTGTTGCCAACAATTCTAACCTCCTTTTTCCTTTCGCGAGAAATACTGGCAGCACTGGCACATAAGAAGTTCCTTGTCGTCAAAGATATAAAAAAAAGAAGAAGAAAATTATGGAAAACTGGCGGGAATTAAGGATTTTATCTGTCAACTGTCAATTGTAATTATTATGTTATTAGGGGAATTGGTAAAGGGAGTAAAATAAGAATTATTGGATAGATCAATAGTCTGAAAGATAAATTGTTGTATGACGAAGTCCAGCCAGTGTTGCATAGCGTAATCATATTCTAGTTGTATAATATTCTAATAAAAATGTTAACAGTAATTGATTCCCTTTTTAAATCGCCTCACGGCCACATCTTCTGCAATTTAAGCGTATCTTCGCATTAAACATTAGCACTGTTTTGGATTTCTGGCGACTAAAAGTCAGAAGGTCAGAAGTTGAGCTACTTTCATCTCAACCCTCTTTCAATATAACTTGTGACGAAAAATATTCCGCGTGTCATTTAGCTATCCACAGCAAAACAAGCACTCATAACAGGCCATAATTGTTTAATAAGTCATCCAAATAGCAACTTTTTCTCCATAACTGCATTTTTCGAGGGAGCTGTGTGGTTAGCCAAGCTAATACAGACAATTTCTAAACTAGATACATCAGCTTGAACAGTAATTAAATTTTGCATTGCAAAAAGGCAATCTTTTTATGCTCCAAAAAGTTTGCAATAGTCAGAATTCATAACACGAATTAATGCTTAAATATACAAAGAAATAAGTGATAAGTTGATGATAAGTCGTTGACGAAGACAGGGAAGTCACACAAACCAAACGAAACGCGGCAACAATACCATCACTTGACGTGACAGCATTGCCACCACTACACGTCGATCTTATGTGGTGGTGGTACTAGTACCCGGACACGCCGCCTAAATTCGGCTGCATACCAAAAGTATTGTAAGCGTGGTACGTCCTCTTATTAGATAAATAGATAGGACTTAAAAAAAAGGGATGAAGGACAAGGATATACCAATAGATGGAGAGGAAAAAGGAATCTTATACTACTGTCACGGATAATATAGGGGGAGTGACAGTAGCACCTAAAATAGGGTCTGGGGTCGCGTACCTGTATTAGATCTAACCAGTAATCGAACATTTAAAGAGGAAGATCCAGCCCCTGGACAAAGATAATAATAGAAATAAAAAATATAATGAATATAAAAAGCACTATATTTATTTTATATGTCATGTTTAAATTCGGTCTAATCCGATTCCATTAGGTCAACTATATCAACGTTTTCCTCAACATTCGCTGAATTAGAAGCACCTGCAAAAATTAACTTGATAGGATCTTCTTCCATAAATTCGTCTTCGTCATCACAAGGGATATCATCTTGTGTCAAGTCATACTCATCTTTAATATCATTTACTGAAATGCCAAGGTCTTCTTCAGTATGCAACGGTGTTGCTTCTCCGAAAGCAACCTCAGTAGGATCTGCTTCTATAACATCGACTTCACCATTATAAGGGATATCATCTTGTGTCAAGTCATACTCGTCCTTAATATCATTAACTGAAATGCTGAGGTCTTTCTCTGTATGCAACGGTTCTGCTTCCGCAGAAGCAAACTCGCTAGGATCTACTTCTATAACATCGTCTTTACTAACACAAGGGATGGAATTTTGTGTCAAGCCATACTCGTCATTAACATCATTATTTGAAAGGCTGAGGTCTTTTTCTGTACCCACCGATGCTGCTTCTGCCAAAACAAACTTGACAGGATCTTTTGCTATAACTTCGCCTTCACTGTCGCAAGGGATATCATGTTGTGTCAAGTCATATTCGTCCTTTAAATCATTAACTGAAATGCCGAGTCGCCCTTCTCTGTAAAACGCTGCTGCCTCGTCAGAATAGTTACATTCGTCAAAAAAAAAAGGTATTATCGATATATTTTTCTTTGGATCGCGTTCTTTTAGGAACTTCTCATAACTACTACACATATCTCCCGTTTTAGTTGGAAATTTATCCCGTTCGCATGTGGGTTTCGCCGTAGCGACCTTCTTTTTGAACAATTTCTCCATCGGCTTGGGATTCCCTTCCAAATTCAACTCGCTCTGGACGACATAGACGCCGATCGCCCAATTTGCGTGCTTCGTACGAGACAACCAATTCTTCATACGCGTAAAGATCTTCTGTCGCAACGGACTGGATACCACATTGGTACTGCTTATAGTGAAGGTACACTTGACCGGTGTGTTCTCCAACATCACCTTGACGTGCTTCATTAACGGCTCAGCCGTCGTTTTTATAATTTGCGGCGTTCCGAAATCGATAAATATCCTGTAAAGTTCCATAGCCACTTCTGGATTATCGACTCTGCAACCAAACCCGGTCAACGGCCTCAACAGAACATAACCGGTCGATTTTTCCTTGTAAACGAGAACATATCTGAAGTCCGATTTAAGTTCACATATACGGCTTATGTCCAGAACATCGACGTAAGCAAAAACATTGAACATTACACATAGATGGGAAGGAATCGTGGTGTCTTTATTCACCTTACGACTCTTCCAGGTTGTGTATTTCAAGCAAACGTCGCAACATTGTAAAAACAATACCAAGCATACTTCGGGAAATGAATAATATTCCTCCAAAATGGGATACATTTTATCGATACCCGCGTGCTTGGTTTCTCGATGCACTTCTAAAAAGACGTCAAAACACTTCTCGTATGGTAGTACTTGAATTGAGGTATTTGCAATTACTAAAATATCCACACCGCCGTCGTCTGCAAGTTCATATCGTTCTTCGATCGGTAACCGTTCAAAAAGCTTACCTAATTCAGAGAGTCTATTGGCGCCTTTAATTTGAGAGATCGCCTCCTGTACGTCGTTCTGGGTCACTAGTTCTAGTCTATCCTTATTATATTGAGATAGGAATTGACTTACATTTGTCATGTATTTCTCTTTAAAGTCTTTAATTTCTTTATTGAAATTCTCATAATGTACGTAGTCATCGACGGACGCCATTTTGATAAATAAATAACACGGCCGTCGCTTGTTAAGTCAGTAGTGACACTGGGCGAAAGCGGACTGAGGCCGCAGGAGGCGCATGAGCGCCTCGTAAAATACGCGAAAGAGATAGAAATAGACACGGTTGATTAGCGATAGAAAGAGATAAACTGTAGATAGCGCGGAGTTTTGCTTCATTTGAATGTGTGACTTTATCGAAATACAACATAGTACATCGAACTATTTATTTTGAGTTACGTTACGCTGTTAGTTACAGCGTAACGTAACAACAGCAATGGTTATCGCCCAATTAAAACGTAAATATTTTGTATTCAACGAGAAGCGTAATTAAAAGTTTGATACTGATTTGTGAATGGATAAAGACACGGCGCGACTAGCTTTTAAAAAAAACATCAAAGTTTTAACATGCATATATTATGATATATTATCACATACAAACAATGACCCTGTGGTTAAACTTAACTGTGGTTAGAGCGTCGGTTGTATACAATTAAAGTCAATAAACTAACCACATTCAAATCTATACTGCGTCGTATGTAATCGGACAAGTTTATGGTTATACTCAAATCTATACATATAAATAAAAGTAAAGGTTATGTTTGTAGAAATTAAGGTCTTTTACAAATTGCATATGACTATATATCGGATACCTATAACAAAAACGCAATTGAAAAAAATTTTGTCTGCCCGTCTGTTTGTTGCAGAAAATCTACGAAACGGCTAAACCGATTTCGGCGGGACTTTCGCTAACAGATAGCTTATGTTGCATGGAGTAACAAAGGCTACTTTAGTTCTAGAAAAAATATGAGGGTTCCGCATAAAAAATGAAAAACCTCAAAATTTAACAAAGTCCCCGATTCCACGCAGACGATGTCGCAGGGTATAGCAAATTTCCGAACAAAATAAACGAAATTGGGACAAACAAAATAAAAATAATGATTAATTGATAGAATCAGGCGTTACTTTGCGAAAATCCATGTCAAGCAGGAAAACTAAATATCTTTCCTTAAATCGCGAATAAATAAGAGTGATAATATAATCTGTGCAATGTTACAACCCTAAAGCTTTAAGCTACACCAAAGGTGACAGGTGGCAGAATTCTAAGCAAATCTCAAACAAGCAAACTCATTCCTTAAATGCCGGCAACGCATCTGGGAGTGTCTTGGTGGTGTAGTTCATGGGCGTCGGTAGTCAGTTAGATGAACCGCCTATCCGTTTGCCCCTTGTGATATATTAGAGAAATCTCAGCGCCAAATACAATACTTACTCTTTACATCATCACCGTCATCACAGTCATCATCATCATCATCATCATCATCGAAATCATCATCACTTATTAGAAAACGTTGGACATATTTTAAATATTCCATAAAAAATAAAAATTCCAAGAGCACTGTCGAGAGATCGCTTACTATAATTAAATCAAGATATCGATTTTATTTTATCGGAACAATATCCTGGCATCATCTCCACTGCTTTTGAAACAAGAGTCCATTGTACTGTCCAGGAATCTAAGGATTTACAATTTTAAATCACCTCAATGGTTATTGCAAAAACAACCTTACTTCTGTACTAATAAGGTGCATAGGAAGTGCGTATTAACAGATTGCTTTAAAGAACGCGTTGACGTAACATTTAATACTGAAATAAAATAAAGGGAAGTAAACTTTGTGCTTTAAGCAATAAAGTCTAAGTTAAATGCAAATAAACAGATTGTAAAGGATAAGGATACATTTTAATCGCATCAGTCAGTTTATATGATAATAGACTTTATGGCTATACTAATACAATATATGATGACGGTAAATTTAAATTTGTTACGTCTTAAACACTATGGTGAGCACTCAATGTACACTTTATCTTAGATTAAAAAAGGGGGTTTCCACTCCATAGAGGGTTGAAACAGGTGTTGAAATCACTCAAAGTGAAGTTTATTCACGGTGGGGTGCGAAACAATGGATGAAAGCACCGCAAGGGTGTGAGGTTCGATTCGGAGTGTGCAGAAAATAATGGCATATATATCCATTCCAACCACATCCAAGACCTTTAACAATTACTTTTGGCCTGCAGCAATTTATGACAAACAAACAATCCATGACAAACTTGATAAACCGGGCAAGGGTGCGTCAGACTCACGCACTAAGGATTCCGTACCATCACGTAACGTTATCGGTTATTCTAAGACTAGCTGTACCAAATGTATAAAAAGACCTTCACAAATAGCGTATTAATTTAGAACAAATTTGGTTATCATAAAAAAGGTTATACTGAGCCAACCTTAAAAGATAGATATATGCTGTCGCGGACTTTTATTTAGAACTTTTAAAGTTGTCCATGGGCGCCGGTAGGCACTTCGGTGCCTGCTGCCTGCTCGTCTGCCCCCTTGTAACATAAAATAAAAAAAATGTTATTGTCTTTATTTTATTTATATTATGGACTTACTAGTTATCAATTTAAGACATAGTTTACAACTGATCACACATGATACTAACATATTATAATTTAATCCAATATTGACTGGTCTTTAAAATTTAAGCTTAAGGAACTCGCGTTCTCTTGCGATTTCCTCCGTTTTTAAAGATTACCCGGAACAAACAGACAGAGGGACATTTCTTTTAAACTTGCCTTTTTGTTAAAACTATTGTATATACACAATTAGTAAAAAAAATAATTTTGACATTACATGCAGGCACTTCAATTTTAAGTATAATACTTATGTACAGATTACTTATAAATAAAATATCTGTGAGTATTGTCTACTGTTTCTTTTTATTCCCCACACAAATAAATCGTTAATGCTTACTAATGTGAATCCAAATCTCACCACTAAATATGAAAACAGTTATCCCTCTATGGATTGAAGCGACATTTTGCATACATTTTCACATAAATAATAATAATAAATAAATATATCAGGACTATATGACACATGGACATCTGTTCCTAAGGTAGACAACTTAATGCCTGTGTTATAGGTAACAGCCTCCTGTTATACACAAATATTTTTTTTATATATAATTATATACATATGGATAATACACCCAGACTCGAGGTGGGAATCGAATCCACGACCTACGGAGCAGAAGGCAGGGTCACTGCCCACTGTGCCAACAGGCCAGCTAAACTTTATATAACAAGGGGCAAACGAGCAGGCGGTACTCTTAAGTGACTACCGACGCCCATGGACAACTGCAACACCGGGGGATCGAAGATGCGTTGCCGGCCTTTAAGAAATGAGCATGCTCTCTTCTTGAAGGTCCCTAAGTCGTATCCGTTCGGGAATACAGACATTTATAAATAATACCCCAAATTTGTCTTAAATTACAACCTGCTAAAAATGAAAATTCCTATAAACAGGAAGCGTTCCCGCATTGACTTCTTCAGACTCCAACTAAATTTTAGTTTATTGCACTTGCATTAGACAACATTTTTTAACCGACTTCAAAAAAAGAAGGGGGTTATCGATTCGACACTTACGACACGACAGTGGACACTTACTGATGTGCTGAAGTCGGCGCCATCTGCATCAATTTAGCGGAGCACCTATTTTGCTTGGTACCGACTTCAGCACATCAGTAAGTGTCTGCTAAATCGTATGAAAGTACTATTTATTTTTTGCTTTTTAGTTCCTCGTTTTTTTTTTGATGTGCTGAAGTCGGCGCCATCTGTATCAATTCAGCGGAGCACCTATTTTGCTTGGTACCGACTTCAGCACATCAGTAAGTGTCTGCTAAATCGTATGAAAGTACTATTTATTTTTTGCTTTTTAGCTCCTCGTTTTTCTGTATTTGAAGGCGGTCTTCTTTTTATTTAAAAAATAATTTATATTGGCTTCTATCGAGATTGCTCTGTGTTCATTTAGTACTACTGTTTGTAAAAATTGCGACAGCAGCAACTGCTCATATTTACAATCGCGATTCGAGATTAACGAAAACGTAGGCGTAACACCTAGTACGACAAAATTAGTAGCTCCTCAGGAGAACGACAACAACACTAACAAAACGAAATCTATGGATTCGCAAATAACTAATGTAACACTGGAGACAACTGAACAGACGAGTCCTATAAATATAACGGAAGAAACATCAACAACTCAAATCACTACTACTTTGAAAATAGTCACCCCTAGAGGGGTAGTTTTGCCTGGAAACGAAGAAGAATATTAAATATGTGAAGTACATTTATGAAAAATATAACTTTTAATTAAAAAGTTTTATACATTCTGAGAAGAAAGTAAAAGTAAAATAAAATAATTATCTTACAATACGTACATTGCATAAACGGACATAGACTGTTTAATTAGATTAGGGCCTAATGGTAGTAAATTAATTGAATAGTTTTTATTTAAAGTTTGTGTTATAGATATGTAGCGTAAAATACAAATATAAAATACAAGTACTTCTAGAGGATGGGAGCATCTAGTGACTTATAGCACCCTAGAGGATCATCTGGCTTCATTTGGGAGGAATTTCTAGCAAGCTGATATCGTGATTAGAGACAAAAGCCCCACTCCCAGTTCGTTCAAGACATTCCGTTTTCTTCCCTGGACGCGCTATCGAGAGAAACTAACCGAATCGATTTCAAAAAGCCGAGCTGAGTAATAATACTACTTAATTTATTAATCCAAAAAGTTATTAGGACCACGACCTGTTATTATTAATTCAAATCACTTTTACGTTATCTTTTGTAAAGGATAGTTTTGATAATTCAAATTTAAAATAATCTTTTATTGAACGGCTGATTAAGCTAGTAACATAAGATTCATTGTACCAAATTTCATGCATGTATGTATGTTCATAATTTAGAAGTTAATTCGGACGGACGGACGGAGTGAGCGAAACTATAAGGGTCATTTGTAGTACCACGGAACCCTAAAAATAATGTTTATAAAAAAACCTCACCTGCATTATTCCCTTCGTACCCAGTTGAACTTCGAACATCCATCTTCCAGCATAGACGCATGCCGTTGCCCGTATTGTGGCAAAGTTCGAAAGACCTTGGACGCTGACTCTTTCGTCGCCCACAAGTACCAATCGGCCAGTACCTAGACGACTATCACGTTGGTAAGGCAAATGATGTTACTAAAAGCGTTTAGAGGCGAAAATGCTGTCACGTCAAGTGTGACGTGACAAATACGTGTTAAATATCTCCACTATAGTGATGGTAGAGGTATTTCTGACGCGTTTCGCTCGGTTTGTGAGAGTTCCCTGTAGCACAAACCCCTTCTTCAAAGGTTGGCAACTCCTGGTGAAACCCTTGGTGGTGCAGGTGTCCATGGGCATTGTGGTCACTTTGGTGAGCTACCTGCCCGTTTACCCCTTATAAATATATATAAAAATAGTGGGTAGTCCAGATAGACTTTATTTTTTAAATTTTTAAAGATTGCATCTCTAAATTCTCACCACCGCTCACACGCGCAGACACACACACAACACACACACACACACACACACTTCTTTTCCTTTTTCTTTTTTATGTTTAAGCTAATATAGTTTAATTGTCATTACATGGTTGTAGCGCTAAGATCTGGGGACGGGGGTATAAAAAAAATGTTACGGGGGAAGGAGGGTCTAAATTATTCAAAAATGTTACGTAATACTTGAAAGCCCCCCCTCCCCCCTATAATTCTAATTTAGTATTGTCAATCGTAATCGTCTTTCGTCAACGAGACAAATCATATGAATACACATCGCCGTAAAATATCGTTGCAAAATAAAGTACTCATTTTATTGCTATAGTAATTTTGACAGGCGATAAATACGCTATAAACAAATAAAACGGTCAGATGGAATACAATATATTCGATGTTTAACTTCATAACATTATAAAGGCGTATTTTTCAGATGACGAATCTGGTGAGAAATCAGTTTGCGTACTACTTGCTGGTGAGGAGTCAGAAATAACGTTTTTGGATTCACCCCCAGATAACGTAATTGTAAGTGTCTTTTTACAACGACTTTGCTACTTACTTATAGCACTTACGAGTCCCTAATTAGGCTTCATACAAAGGTCGGCCGAAGTTTGAGCCTCATTAGCTCAACGGTATAACGCATGGACTGCAATCCGCAAGGTTTCCACAAAGAGATGGGCGTCTCGGTGGTAGATGGCCGCCCTATGGTTGTATAAGAGATTATATCTACATATAAAAGCAAAAGGTTCCTTAACACGAAATCTCAAAAACACATTGACGTACAAAGATGAAATTGGGCAACAATATACTTTATAGTTAGTAGACATTCTAAGAAAGGATTTTTCGAGAGGGCCAGATAAGGGGGTCTTGCAATTTAACGCGAACAAAGTCGTGGATAACAGCTAATATTTGATGCGAATGCTAATATAATTATAAAACAAGTATATTAAAAATATATAACATTATTAAAATAAAACCTCACGCACACCAACGCCAAACGATTCACGTGATTTACAAATACATATACAATGTATATGATGATATCGAAGCGTAATCGTGACAACGGTATGTTTTATTAATTGTGAAATAGAACAATATAATATGTCGTACTATGCAAAGAGGTTTGTGACCGAATTTCGACCATCAGGCGATCTCTTCTTCTAACAATACTGTTTAAAAAAGTAAACATTAAAATTGCATTTGTTTAATAAACGTAGGACAGCTTGATTCAAAACGTCAGTTCCTGAAACTTATCTTGGAGTGGTATATACGCGTCATATTATATATCTTGCTATAATCGATTATATCAGTAAATTACGAAGTGCGTTATCAGTGACACAATACTCTGATGTAAAACGCAACATACGAATTCCCTAATTATATATATGCTATAATGGCAAAATTGTTGTGAAATCGATACGGATGCAAGTATTAATTTTTGTGTTTCTATTTAATACGAATTATTTTGATGGTAATTATAAAGAAAAACTGCCAATCGTAGCGTACGTAATACGTAATCGTTACAATTCTCAAACATCACATTTTTAAGCAGTATATATTAAGTTACTTTGTATGAATACGTTGTCCTGCCCGTTTTACAGTAAGAAGAAAGCAACCAATTCTACATTTTTTTACTTTTTCTCTGTTTTATTTTTTTAAATCCTTCCCTGAAATAAGGCAAAATAAAACAGGCATCATTTAATCCAACCCGTCCGATTTCGTTCAAAATAATTTTCCTAATGAGTTTTTAGCGTGTTCTATCAACATGGAAAATTTCAAGTCTCTACGTCTAATATTTTGGTAATGCTAAGGGGGGACCACCATACGGGCAGACGGACGGACGGACAGAGCGAAAGTATAAGGGTTCCTTGTAGTACTACGGAACCCTCAAAATGAAAATTAACTTTGACATATATAACAGCAAAATGGCATGTACAAAGGGCCTTTATTTCCATGACTCTTCCAGCTAAAACATAGTTTTATGATAAAACGTTCCAAGCCATCTAAAGTAGCCTTTTTAAAGAGTGCGATACAATATATTCATTAATTTTGACTATTCCAATTACCTCATAGTGATAATTCCACCCTTAGTGTCTAATAAATTTAGATTTTAGCTCACTCGTGTTATGGTTTTTTTAAATAGTTATAATTATTCATTTAGTCGTTAACGTTTGGTAACTTATTTATGTGTAACTTTTTTTAGTGACAACTTAATTGGTGTATTGTATAATTTTATATTCTAGTTCTATAAGACTTATGTATACTGTTTATGCCCTAATAAAATACGAATATATATATAGTGTTGTGTAGTTAGAATACTTTGACTGGTCCATTGGCGCAGTCGGCAGTAACCCTGCCTTCCGCTCCGGGGGTCGTGTACTCTCACCTCGAGTCTGGGTGTATTATCTATATGTATTTATTTCTACAAAAAAATATATTTGTGTATAACAGGCGTCTGTTACCTATAACACAGGCATTAAGTTATCTACCTTAGGAACAGACGTCCGTGTGATCGTATGAACGTACCAATTAGTTTTTGCTTTTTAGTTCCTTGGCGATTTTTTTTAAATATTTATTTTTGTTACTTACACTCTCTAGTAATGTGTACTATATAATATGTATAATGTTAACATTGGCGTCGAAAGGCTTCAAAATATCCTATTGTAGCGTTAAAAGCTCGAAAAGTTTACAAAAAAAATGTCAGCCTTCCCCGATGCATTATCACTCAGAAGAGTGCAAAAAACAACTTACAGAAATAAAATATGCCTTTTGGAAAAAAAAGTGATTAAACTGTATAATTACCGAAGTCTTCATCATAAAATAGTTATTAAAAAAGCAGTCGGTGGCGATAACGCGAAATCAATGTTTTTCCCCATCTCAAAAAAGAGCGCAACGCGCCAAAGAAGTTTTCGCTTCGAAAATGTATCGTCATTAAACTAACGTTAAATTCAGCGGGTAAACACATTTACAAGCGTTATATCATAAAGTAAGATTTATCGTGATACTCCTAACTGTAATTTGCGGATGTGGAAACTTACTCGAAGGGGGGCATCCCGGCCCCTTCGTGCATGTCAGCGGAGTTCTTGACCCCAAAGCAATGAAATGTTTATACTAAAACGGAACTGTTATATAAGAATATCCGTTTTTAAATCGGATCAGTAAGCCGAAAATAATAATTTCTAATAACGACTATTATGCGAGTGTTTTTTTTTTATGTTACAAGGGGACAGACGAGCAGAAGAGATAAGAAGCGTAACAATAGTAGATCTTGGTAGAAGAACCGATTCTTCTTAGTAGTTAATAGAACTAGTACGTCCTGCGGGGGGGGGGGGGCGGGGGCGGGGCAGTGGGTGGTGGGGGGGGGGGGGGGGGGGGGGGGGGGGGGATAACCATTTGCGGGCGGACAGACAGTGCGAAATTATTAGGGTTCCTTGTAGGACTACGGAACACAAAAACAAGTTAAGAAATATATGCGAATAAGATGTAAAATTCACTAGTGAATATAATGTCATGCTGACAACAATTCCGTGACACAGATACAAAGCAATGGCAGGAAAATAAAACGAGATTCGTGTTCGCGTATTTTCCTCTTCATCGTCATTCGTAGGTAAATAATCTTTCGCTTAAAGGATAAATATTTACGCGTCACTTTGGTTTTTACTAGGTTCGCATGCGAGTAGGAAATACGTGTTTGTCTGGTCTCTCTCCATCTCTTTGTCTAGCTTTAGTACATTTCACTTAGCGTGGGATCAGAGGCTCTAGCATGAACATTTCGAACCGTTTGAAATCGAAGATTCGACTGTATTCAGGGTGAAGATATTCGTGCTAGGCCCACAAGAGGCGAGTCTTTATCGTGTGACGCTTTTGATCAATGCTGATGCAACCCGTGTTGACACTAAAGAGGGTCCGATGTGGGTCCGGCAACGGGAATGATATAGGTTAATAGAAGTAAATAGAAGTAGCCCAACGTTGAGGCAGGACATCGTCTACCAAGTCTGCTAGTTATATAATAAAAATACACGAGTTTTATGAGATCAATATTTATTATACAGCACCTTAAAATCAACCTTTATACAACTTTGTCCAAAACATTCTGAAGCGTTCCGATTGTGACAATCTGTGACAAGGAGAGGGGAAGGAGGGGAGGTTAAAAATTCTGTGATGTAATTTATGGATGAGCCCTTATAAGCCTGACAATCAAAAATACATACTATGAAATCATACCTAATAAATGTGGCCAAGAGCGTGTCGAGACACGCTTATATGGAAAGGTTGCGTATCTCATACGCGATAAGGGTATTTGTGAAATAACTTCAAGTTACCTGGACTCGCACAATGCTTCTATAAATTTGGCTTCCTTTTAACCTTTTGTATTGCGAGATATTAGTATAAATTGTACTTAATTTCGCTTCTATTGGTTATATCACTTTAACTTTTAATTTGTTGTCTATGTAAGTGTTTTTTAGAGTTCCGTACCTCGAAAGGAAAAAAGGAACCCTTTTAGGATCACTTTGTTATCCGTCTGTCTGTCTGTCTGTCTGTCAAGACCCTTTTTCTCAGCAACGGGAAGACCTAAAAATTTTAAATTAATACCAAATACTGAACTCTGCGGTCCCTTGAAGCTGTGAAAAAATCAACCCTCCAAGTGAACACAATCACAAGATATGGCCGTTTATGTCACTTTTACCATACATTTGTTTAACATAGTAGTTTATACCCTTAATTGAGGTGACACTTAACATGATTATTATTGCTAGTTTTTAAAATATTATGTATGAGTGTTCACTTTGTTGGTGTAACGTATCAAATAAATAAACTAAATAATTTTCTTAATTTGAGTTTAGCACGTGCTATAATTTCAGATTTTATCTAAAAGTTTGGAAACCGTAGAGGGGAACACCCATATTGCGGGCGGACAGTCAAACGGACAGACAGCAAAACCATAAGGGTTCCTTGTAAGACTGCGGAACCCTAAAAATAGAGGGCAAACAGGTACGCGGTTAACCTGAGGCCCTACCACGAACCGTTTGAAGTCGAGAAGTTGACTTTGAAAATATTCATGTTAAGCCGGCGCCAAACAGAGCTCAAAGTGTTTGTACATTTCTGTCCTTGAATACTACAAAGTTCTACGAAACTGCGCTGCTACACAAAGTCCACGGCCACACTGCATGATCATTCAAATGAAGTTATGTCTGGCGCCGGCATTAGGCCCAAAGCAGACCCTTCTTAGCGTCAACGCGGGTTGTATTAGTATTGATCAAAAGCGTGACACGATAAAGAAAATGGCCTCCTGTGGGCCTAGAACGAATATCATCATCCTAAATACAGTCGACTCATCAACATCGAACGGTCCCAAATGTTCCTGCTTGGGCCACTGATAGCAATTGACTGTCGATTCGAATTGATTTTGAACCTTATTATTATGTGACTAAGGTGGCAACCAGAATAATTGCAGTCTTTCATCTCGCATACAGCTAGCAAAGGATAAAGAGAAGTCTAAGCAAGTAACAACGTTTCTCACCTGTCTGATAAAGGTGATGGGCTTTTGATCCATAGCGTGGGCATCTCCAATGTTGGCTCTGATCACGGTCTTGAAAGGTTTCTGTGCTCCCTGTAAAATACAAGAAATTTATAAAACATATCACCTATTTTCTCTACTCCACTACTTTTATCTGTCATTTATATACTTCCGAACAATAACGTTTATATGCCCATTATTAAATCGACGCAAAAGTCTATACTCGATGTTCCATAACAGCATTGTTAAAAGGTATCGTTATCACGCTATAATAACACATTTGTGGTGCCATAGACTATGAAACGTATGAGAACTATAGAAGAGTCTGGCAGGTGACACGACAATAAAAAAAGAAAAACACATTTTCGTTTCCCGCGCCTTCATTTTCTGAATTTATACATACAAATAGTAACTAAAAAGAAATTTAACATAATAAAGTCTTATTTAGTTTCTATACTTAATTCAGAGAATAAAATTAGATGACGACGACTACACCTGAAGAAATTTCGACCACAGTTCAAGAAGTTACGGTAAATTTGTTGCCTTCAAAATCTCGGCACATATATAACAAAGCTTAGGACAAAACACTTTTTTTGTGTTTCATTTCAAACACGTAGTCTAGTCGTAGAAAAAGTGTTGTATGCAACGGTGTATAACTAGGTCGAAAAAGTGTTGTGGCATCTCTATTTGCTATTCTCGCCAAGGCTCGCACGGCAGCACACGCCACCCGCCTTTTTTGAACCCTCTTATAGTACTGTTGCATAAAATACTATAACATGAGTGTTATGCTTTAATTATACTTGAGTTAATTATAGGTAGCGCCACGCTTGGAATCCTTTTGGTCTGCATCCGAAATAGGTCGACGCGTCCAAGTACCAATATCAATCTCTCACGTAAGTACAGCGTGAAGTGAAGCGGCAATGTACACGTGACAGTAAATAGTGATGTAACGTTCCGTTCGGTTTGTTAAAGTTCTCGGTGGCTGAAACCCTTTCTTTAAATTTGGCAATGCATCTGCGAGCCTCCTATTGGTGCAGATGTCCATTGCCGTCGGTAGTAACGTAGAACCCAGCCCCACGTAATATAAAAAAAGTGTGTACAGTAAAAAAAAATTATGACCGCTTGGCATAAAACAGCGGTATCGGTACTTGTTGTTTTGACTCATTTAACTTCGAAAATTTCATCTTAATCCCATAAATAAACTGCTTTTTTTATCCAATTGACGTGAAATTTGAAAGTTGCTATATTGTTACTAGAAACTATAATCATTCCAAATTTGTAATTTTTTTTGCAACAGGCATTCTGTCAATGTTACGTCAAACGCCCAAAGGTTACATTAAAAAGTTTTTAAATTGTCAAAAGCGCCAAGGTTACATTAGAAATAATTTAACATACAACAACAAAACTTAAAAGTACGTAACAGGGGTAGCGCGGCGCGGGTCGTGGACTTGCTTTGCGCGTCAAAATTTTGTTGACAATTGTTTCCCAATGCTCACGATACATTGCGCGCTCGAGAATGGGATGAAGATGGCAATATCTGTAACCTCTCATTTCCGAGATGAATGATTTTTGTGATTTTATATAGGAAATTAAACATGGCCTTATCACAAAGTTTGCGGTACGGTGTCTTTTACACCCCGTACATAGATTTAATATTAATTTTACTTAACCGTCACAACTATTATAGCAGTTACATAACTAAATATATATACAGGACTATATGACAAACGGACATCTGTTCCTAAGGTAGAAAACTTAATGCCTGTATTATAGGTAACAGCCGCCTGTTATACACAAATATTCTTTTTTAGAAATATATAAATACATACATATGGATAATACACCCAGACTCGAGGTGGGAATCGAACCCACGACCCCTGGAGCAGAAGGCAGGGTCACTGCCCACTGCGCCAACGGGCCAGCCAAGACAATTAATATAACATACGGTTGAAACTATTACGCTTTAACGTCAACCAATAATATTTTATATCATCACGCTAAAATTAAGCCTTTTTAATTTTAATTTTGGGCACAGCCAGTTATTCCATCAAACATTCGGCTAGTCTCACATTGTATGAAAAAGACAAAGGAAATTGGTTAATTGTCTAACAAGAGATGAGCTTAAATACGAGCAAGACAACGTCTGTCGGGTCAGCTAGTATTGAATAAGTATACTGACTTGTTCAAAATGATACACGAGCAGACAATCTCATCACATCATTACTTAGTATAGAACAAAATGGCTTCCCCTTGTACGCTTAGATCTTTCAAACTACGCATGGGATTTTGATGCGGTTCTCATGATTAAATAGAGTGCGTTAACGAGAAGCTATAGGTATATGCCAAGCATATTGAATATCTATATTGCAGCCGTGAGGAAACGGGACGGATCAGTATTAAAATTGTATAGTGTCCTGGAAGCTATGATCGACAGCAAAATAACAGAAGGAAATGCAAAAAGTTGGTTCTAAGTACATTCCCCGGCTATAGAAATCAATACAAGTCCTACTAATTCTTTTTTTTCGCTGGGAAATGCTTTTACGCACGGCCCCGTTCGCAAATCAGCTTTAATGTAGGAAAATTTGCGAAGGCGACTATGGGACACACTAGCTCTGCTAGAATACCCACTGAAACTGTAGTCATAATAATCCTAAACATAATTTAGAATCTTATTATTCCAAGAGTCATTAACACAGATTTGGAAGGTGTTGTCGGCACGCTGCAGTTGCGAACATGCAGCAAATAAACGAATTTTGAAAAGTAATTTGTATATAGGTAGAAGAATCGTGAATTTTGATATGTACTAAAGTTGCATTTAGGATGCCTAAATTATATTTATCTGGTCGATTTTTTCCCCATTATCATTTACTAACTCGCAAGTCTTTTATTTACACTTGAAATTGCCCGTTTGCCTAATATCGGCCACATATCTTTATATTTGCGTACTATACGCTCGTCTGAAAGAAGATCGATGGACCAACATATTAACATTTTGGAAAGGACCCTTAGAAATTAGGAAGAGAGGCAGACCAACCGCCCGGTGATCAGATGACATTGCTCGTATCGCTGGCGAGGATTGGACAGAAGGAGTAGCTCTTGCTGCGACCGGATGATAGATGGGTAACCCGATCTAGCAATGGTTTATATTTGATTGTGTAAAATTTTAATATTTTAAAATAAGTTAAGTGTTGTTCAAGTTCGTCTCTCTGCTCTTAATATAGCCTAATCAGTGGTCGGCATTTGAGTCGGTCGCTAGGTTAAGTTGCTGTTATAAAAAAAGTGGAGCTATAAACAGAGCGTTTAAGACACGATAAGAGAGAAAAGATTAAAAAAAAATTAAAGATTAATATAACATAACGATTGGCACCGGGCCTCATACCCGTGATACGAAAATGTAATAATATAGATAATTAAAATAGAGTCTCGACATCTTAAAGACAAAAGTGTGAAAAATAAATAAAAATCACGACACAACTGCTTACTTAAATATAGCAACCAGTACCTTTTTAGGGTTCCGTAGTACTATAAGGAACCCTTATAATTACCCTCTGTCCGTCCGTCCGTCTGTCCGTCGGCCCGTGAGATGGTCCCTCCTTAAGCATTTCCAAACGATTAAACAGAGAAACCTTAAATTTTCCATGTTGACAGAAAATGCTAAAAACTCATTAGGAAAATTATACTGAACGAAATCGTACAACTTTTGAAGTTATGTAACAAATACGTTTATAGCGTATCAGATACGGAACCCTTCCATCCGTGTTTTGATACGCTCTTGGCCATTTTTATTTTTTTTAGTTTGCATTTATTGTATGCAGATCAAGACTTGAAAATCATTTTGATTCAATTATTGATTTCAATAAATGTCACTCATTTCCATCCGATTTCATCGGATTTCATCGAATTAAATTTATTCGCGCGTACACATCGAATGTTACGAATCGTTTAAATTTATTGCGCAAAAGACAAACTTTTTTTATCAACGCCTAAAAAAATATTGTTTTTTTTTTTTTCAAATAAATAATTTGACTATTAATAGTTATAATAATTTGTCAATTATTTATTCAATGAATAATTTTTAGTATAAAAGTAACACATTATTATTCGTCCCAGTTGGCTTTTGTTTTTTAAATAAATACAGAATAGTATCAGAATACTAGTTAAAAATCGAAAAAGTACTAGTAAGAGGAATCATTTATATTAAATATTTTGTCATTGTTGTCAATTCCTTAAGTTACTATTTTTCCATGTCAGGGCCGGAAAATTGGTTGCGCTACGGTTATTGTGTGAGGCAACTGCGGCGCAGGCGCAGGGACCCGGAGCACCCTCCTCGTGCAGCGGTCGGCCCCATCTCGCGCATTTGCAGCTATATCAGCGAGCGCTACACCACGGTGAGAAAAACTAACTAATTAATTATTGTCATTGAATGAGTCATTATTAAAAGGATCATCATTCCACGGATCAACATCTAAGATATCATCATAAATGTTATCCTTTTTTAATTAATTTTTTTTATTATCCAAGCGTTAGACTGGTCTAGTACAGCTTTAATTGCAGAGGGTGTGGATGTGGGGCGAGTTAAGATGACCGATTGCCGTCTGACGTCATCCCCGGAACCCTCACAACTTCTACAATCAATAATATCACTCAGTGACATTCCCTAAGAGACATACTGGCTTCCCGGTGGCCTAAACTCGTCATTAAGGGCCGGCAGCGTATCTGCTGGCCTTCTGGTCGTGCAGATGTCCATGGGGATAGTCTAAAATAAACGCTCGTATAGTTTTATAGATTCGACTTCAAAGGTCATTGATCACCTATCTTATCGGCAAATATCGAATCTTACTGCGCTAATTGTTTTTAGGGTTCCGTACCTCCAATGGAAAAAAAGAACTAACAGGATCACTTCCATGTCAGTCTGTCTGTCAATACCCTTTTTCTCAGTAACGTGTAGAGCCACAAAGTTAAAATGAATAAAAAGTATGTGGTCCGTTGAAGCTGTGAAAAATCAACCTTCCAAGTGTGCACTATCATAAGATATAGCCGTTTAAGTCATATTTCTCGTACATTTGCAAAGGGAATCAAAACTATCGGGTAATTCCCATTTACCAGGAATCATGAAATTTGGCAAGAAGCAGAAATAGGGGAAAAATTCGAAAGCTAAATTTGTAGTTCATCACAAAAATAAATGAAGTGACTTTTGTCAAATTAACAGAAACCTAAGAAAAGAAAAACATAAATTTTAAAATAACCTGGTAAAGTATTCCGCGGGTACGGAACCCTAAGTGTGCCAGTCTGTTTAATTTTAATTTTCAATTGTTTTTTTTTGAATAATCATATATTCAAAATATTAAATCGCCGAATATTTTTCATTTATAACGTGATATTCCATTTTTTAGTTTATCTATGTATACGATGAAACAACAGAAAATACGTTCGATATTTTCCCCTATTTAATAAGTATAGGTTATAATATACTATTAAAGATTTAAGTTTATGCTACTTATAAAGTCTCCTACTGGTGATTTTATATAATAAAATTGAAAACAGACGCATTTCTGGCTGACGACGAACAATACGTATGAACATTAAAGTCACATTTCTGGCCGACGACGAACGAAAAATAAGAAAAATTAGAGGAATATTTCTGGCTGTCGATAAACGAAAATATAAAAATTAAACTTTAAAACCATATTAAAAATTAAAACCACATTAGTGTGTTTCGGCGAACAAGTATATGAAAATTAAAGCTATAGTGTGTCGGTGAACAAACATATGAAAATTAAAGTCAATATTACTGAATGTCAATGAACAAAAATATGATAATTAAAGCAATGTACAAAATTCAAATTTGATGGGCAGGTAGTTCATAGTTACTTCACTTTCGCAAAATACGGATATACGGATATAGAGACAGATAAACGACATCAAAGCGATCTGATTGAAGTTTAAATTTTTGCGGATAAAGTCGCGGGTAACAGCTAGTGTGAGATAAAATATAATACAAGGGATAACAAACTTTTGAGGGATTCTAGAGATTTTTGAAGATTTCTGGGGATTGTTTTTTTTTTTAAATCATTAAAATTACTTACACGGCTGATGCAAAGGTGTTTTGTCGTGTCTCCGGTGCCTTCTCAGCCTCGTCATCGACGGAGCCTCCATATATTCGTTGCTCTCCTTTATCTACAACAAAAGAGGTATATTGTTAGATTATCAAAAAAAAATTAAGTTAAATAAGGTACCTGCTATAACGTATACGTTTGCATGTTGTCATATGGAATGACTTTTTTTTAATAAAAAAAAAAACTATGGAACTGTAAAGCAAAAAATAATTGGTACTTTCACACATTCTAGCACATAAATAATTTTATAATTTTATCCATTAATTATGATTCACAAATATTAGTTTTACACAATAATAGTATATATCTATACACTATAGATCGTCAAATGACGAAAATTCGGCCACAAACCATTTTTGCGTTTCACATTCCTATTAGAAGGCATGTATTGTTTTATTTGACAAGTAATATAACAGACGGTTGTCATGATTACGTTTTGATATCATCCAATAATTAAATATATACATGTGTGTATAAATCGATTGCCTATGGTGTGAGTGAGGCTTAATTTAATAATTTTATATATATTTTTAACAGGCATACATTTAAAAAATATTAGCATTTGTATACCCTCTTATATATAAACTATAATTTTGCCAAATTAGTAAATAGTCCTCAGTCCGCGCAATTTTCGTAAAAGGTACCGAACGTTTTGTCGTCAAGTATTAACTAGTTGTTATCCGCGATTTCGTCCGTGTAAAATTAGGTGAAACATTTTAGTGTGATGATACATAACCTTTCTCAATAAACGGGCCATCTAACACTGAAAGGATTTTTCAAATCAGAGCAGTAACTCCGGAGATTAGCGCGTTCAAACAAACAAACAAACTCTTCAGCTTTATATATTAGTATAGATTAGAGTGCATGGAATTAACTCAGATTAGGTAACTGTAGAATAAGGGAGAAGGAGAAACTTATAACCGTCTATGAGTTCGAAGTTGAGGATGAATATTAGGCTGGCCCGTTGGCGCAGTGGGCAGTGACCCTGCCTTCTGTTCCGGGGGTTGTGGGTTTCCCACCTCGAGTCTGGGGGTATATCCAATTTGTTCGTGTCAAGGCAAAAAGGTAAGGCAGTAGTATAAAATTTCGAAAATCGCTTTAGAGATTTTAGAAAAATTAAGATGTTAGTAAAAGTCATTAATAATACGTTAAATTACTACATTCATTATTTTTGTAATGATTCTTAATACAATATAAAAATACTACTCAAATGTATAGCCATCTGTACTGCTTCATTTTAAACTTTAAGAAGTATTTGATTGGCAGTTCGGATAGGATTTCATCAGTATAAATTACTCGGGTTGTATCAAATTGGCTACCCTTCATTTAAACCATGTATACATATTTCACCTGCTTTCCGGGTTTATCAAAATCAATCCCTTCTCCGCACATATGTATCCCGGAAAAATATTTTGTTGCATATGGCTGTCTATCATCCCAGCACATAACTCTGTCATCCCATCCACTCGAGATCAGTTCGTGATGTGATTTAGGATTGAAAGCGCATGCAAATATCCTCGACGTGTGGCCATCAATTACATTTTTGCGTCCACTGCAATAAAGAAATCATTTTTCAGAAGGTACAGTTCGCGGCTTTGCGCGTTGATACAAACGCCACCCGCGAGAATAACTAAATTGCAAAATAATTACGACTCTAAAAACTGCCACTATATAAGCTAGCAAAACTTCGTTAGACAATTATAGAAAAGCGTTCTGGAAGAGTACCATAAAGGTTGTAGCCCACTTAGACTGCACCACTGCAACACAACTCCTGTGCAACACCATTTGAACAACTAGCAGGCTAATCGCTGATCCCACACCCATAACTAAGGTATAAGGAATGAGGGCTGAAACTCTCGGGAACACTTCCACATGGATATGGGCGAGGGCTAAAAGTCTCTAGAACTCTTCTAAAAGAATAAGGCGATAGAGCTGGACACCTTTGGAACTCCCTCACAAAGCTAATGGGTGAAAGTTTCTAGAACTCTCCCACGAGGATAAGAGGTGAGGGTTGTAAGTCTTTAGAACTTCAGAAAGCATATTGGATGAGAGCTGGAGACCTTTGGAATTCACCCACAAGGATAATGGGTGAGGTCTGAATGTCTTTTCAATACTCCTACAAGTATAAGGGGTGAGGACTGAATATTTCTGTAACTCTCCCACAGTCCTACACATCTCAGCCAGTATTAGAATACTGAGACAGGCGCGGATCCAGCCTACAAAAAAGGTGGTGGGTGCAGCCACTCAATTTCGGCGTATGAACTTGCTCATGGACAATATACATATACATGTTGGTTACAATATAACCAGGCAGAGCTAATGATTGCTTTTAAAGCAGCGGTCAAAATGGCCGCGTTTTGGGTCACAACAATATAATTAAAAAAAATGTTTTTGCCGTCAAATCGATGAGAAGAAGGCCTTCGTTCTCAATAGACCGTGAAAGTGTGACGTCACAAGTCTATTAGGGTGGTGGGTCTGAACTGAGGTCTGCGTGAGAGAGGTCGATATATGGAGCGACGTATAGAGTGGCCTAACTGGAACTCGAGTGTTCCGAGGAGTTGTTCGGACTAAAACCGGCAGCTGTATTCCACCACATGACATCTCGCCAGAGTCTGAAATTTCACCCTCACGACGCCCGTGGACATCTGCACCACCAGGAGGCTAGCAGATGCGTTGCTGGCCTTTAATGGCGAGATTAGGCCATCGGGGAGTCTCACAAACCGTACGAAACGCAACAACAATACCATCTATCACTTCACGTGACAGCATTGCCGCCACTTCACGCCGATCTTATGTGAGAAAGAGGCAATGCATTGTGCTGTTTTGCTTACTAACATATTATACTGATTGTTTTCCTATGTACGATTTAAAATTTGCTATTCTAGAACTATCCATATCGAAGGCGGAAATAAGCGCTCTACATAAATGGAAAGTTGTTTCTGATGTCACAGTTACATTTTGTATTTAAATATCACGAAGCCGTGTGTATTTTAAATACTAACTTCTCGCTAGGAAGTCATAACTGTAGCCGACTTTCGAAAGAGATGTGATTTCTAACTCGGAAAATTTTCCACCACTGTTCTTCGATGTTCGCAAATAAATAGATATATAGGACTATTAAACTCGCGGTAGTCTGATGCTAAAGTATATAACAGCTGTCTTATACATGTATACTTTAAAAAAAAATTATACGTATATACATATTTAGATATAAATATTCTCAGATTCGAGACAGTAATGGAACCCATAACCCCTGGAGTGAAAGACAGGCTCACTGCTCGCTGCGACAACGGGCCATTCGAATTTTCCTTATTTAAGAAAAATAAGTAAAATGGGTCAGGAAAGTAAGGCCTTTTTTTTCACTATGCACGTTACTGAATTTTGGCGCCAATCGAAACGTCACGGGCGACTTTTTTTTAATTTCTCGCAATGTGCATAACAGACGTCTGTTACCCATAACACAGGCATTAAGTTTTCTACCTTAGGAACAAACGTCCGCATGGCATAAATGCCTGTATATATGTATTTATTTGTTTATTATTTTTGTTATTACGTGAAGGGAAAACTGTTGGTACCATTTTACGAATATTGCGCGGACGGTGGAGTATGAAATTAGGCACAATTGTAGTTCAGATAGAGGAAGGCGAATGCTAATATTTTATTATATGCAATATTAATATATATTATTAAACGTAATCCTTCGCACAACAATGCCAAACGTTTTACTCCATTTCCACACACATGTAAAGGATGATGTCGTAGCGTAATCGCGACAACCGTATGTTATATTAATTGTCAAATTTTATTTTTCTGTGAATAGAACTATATATGTAGTTTTACTCAAAAAGGTTTTTGGGCCAATTTCGACTAGCCGGCGATCTGTAGTCTTATTTAAGAAGTTATTATCCTAACCAAATCACGTTCGCCTGTTTGTATTACCTCTTGATGAAATTCACCAATATTGCCTTATAGAAATCTGATTTATATTTTAAAGCTGTGTGAGATGCATTTTTTTTTAATGTTATAAGGGGCAAACGAGCAGGCAGCAGGTAACTGAGTGGCTACTGACGCCCATGGACATGTGCACGTTCAGAAGGCTAGCAGATGCGTTGCCGGCCTTTACTGACAAGTTTAGGCCACCGGGAAGTCTCACAAACCGAACGGAACGTGACAACAATGCCATCACTTGACGTGACTGAATTGCCGCCACTTCACGCCGATCTCATGGTTATACACGATTCGATAAATCGTTGCGAAAAAACTGTACATTAAAAAAAATATGTAAATTTATGATTGCATTGCCGCCGATAAATCATAATAGTAGGGGCGGCAGCGCTGCTGAATTTGTAGTCACTAAAGCGTTGTGTTATTATTTTTTTTTATTAAAGTTAGTTTTGCAAAAAACATATAATATGTTTTCCGCAATCCTTAATGGATTTCCGTCAAAGTAATAAGATCGGCGTAAAGTGGCGGCGATGCTGTCACTTCAAGAGTTGGTATTCTTATCACGTTTCATTTGGTTTGTGAGAGTTCTCGGTGGCTCAACTCTTCTTTAAAAGCCATCAACGCATCTGCGAGCATTTTGTTGGTGCAGATGTCCATAGGTGTTGGTAGTCACTTAGATGATGAATCTCCTGTTCGTTTGCCCCTTGTAATATGTATAAAAAATAAAAATAAAAATAATCGCTTTCGTATATTTCTAAGTGATGCATTTTTTACAACTTTGTGGCCATCCCATTTTGTTATGTCAGACTTAATTTGTCAGATTATTGAAATGTAAGCTTAATTCCATGTTAAATTAATTATTTTCCTTACCTTAATCTGACGCGCTCGAGTAATTCTAAGGGTCCTATAAGTATTCAATAACAAACCCACCTATATTAAATGTTTGGTAGGGGTACATTACAGGGCACACGGATTATTTCTATATGGTTTTCTGACGTGCCCGAGTATTGCGGAAAATACCTTCATGGGCTCCCCTACCATAAATATGTAGTACTATTTTTATTATTTATATCTTGAGTGAATATATGTATGTATGTATGTAAAGTTTTTGTAACGTTGAAATTAGATTTTTGTGAAGTAAAAAATTGTATATGAATACATATAAGATACCTATAGCAAATACGCAAGTTTAGATTTTTTCTGTTGCTGTTTGTTTATTCAGGGTAATCTTTAAAACGAATGGACCGATTTGGACGGACGTCTCACTAGTAGCTTTTTTTAAAAGAATAATATTATAGACCTATAGGAATAAGCATCGCACGAGAGCTTTTTTAACGTGCGTAAAAAATGTTCAAGTAGAACATCAGAATTCTTAAGTTTGTCTTCATACGGCAGCGCTTTTATAACGCGACGCTTTTTTATAGAGCAATATTCTATTTTCGACGCTGTACATAAACGGTATATTTTCGTATCGACGAACGACGACGCTGAAAAATCGGCAACGCCGATATTTAACGCGACGCTTTTTTAACTCTCGGGCGAATGAGAACTTAGGACGTAGGCTGACAGCAGCGCCAATTCAATTTCTATGCAAACCATCTACGAACTACTGAGAACATACACAAAATTTTGTTAAACCGGTCTAGCTCTGTAGGAGAAGTAAGGCGACGAAGGCTCCTACTGTCGTATATAACGATTATCAATACTACCAAATGTTAGAAAACCACAGCATGAAGTAATATTTATGTCGAATTATGTACCTTACATTTTAAGTGTACACACGATCTTATAGATTAAACCCTCTTTGGCTAACTTTTTTTAATTCATATTACTTTAAAATATTTTATACTGGCAGCTTAGTAGTTTTTTTAGAAAAAAGAAATGCCAAAAACTTCATAATTTGATGCGATTTTTTTGGGGTTTGATCGTGTATTTTTAAATTATTTTTATATATAAAAGTTTACCGTGATACAATTATTGAAATGCCAATAATGCATTGGTAACTGCTTAGAAACTATTGGTTAGTTGCGTTCTTATAAAATATTTTTAAAATTAACAAATTGAGTTGATTCAGGTAGTGATAAAGAGATTTGTACCTCTATCGTAATTATAATTATTTTACGAAATAAATAAGCATCAATTGCTTGCTCCGGTGTTTTGGAAGCGATAGGACTTAGGGAACTTCAAGAAGACAGTCAATAGCCTTATTTAGGGCATTATATGGGCGTAGGTACTCATTTAGGTAAACTGCCGGCTCATTATATGCCGGTTTGAGCAACTGGGAACTCTAACAAATCGAACGAAACACGACAACTATACCATCACTTGACCGGACAGCATTTCTGCCACTTCACGCCGATCTTATGTGAGAGAGAGACACTGGTACCCGGAGGCACCGGCCCGATTCAGCTGCAGGCCAAAAGTACTGCAAGCGCGGCGCTACCTCATTTCAAAATAAATATGCATATTTTTTATACAGGGATCTTTCTTTTTTTCTGTCCGATAACTGGTCAGTGCCACTAAGGGTACGTCACCCTGGACTACCTTAGCTGTTATTCTCACTCCTCCTATACCGTCCATGACAGTAGTATCCGCATCTTTTTTTATCCTTTATATCTACCTTTATATTCTTTACTTCATCCCATCCTTTACTTCTATCTCTCTAATTAGAGGCAGCGCCACGCTTGTAATCCATTTGGTGTGCAGCCGAATTTGACCAACGCGTCTGGCTTGCAGTACCTTCTTCTCACATAAGATCGTCATGAGGTGGCGGTAATGCTGTCAGGTCAAGCGATGGTATATTTGTCACGAGTCGTTCGGTTTGCGAGACTACCCGGTGGCCTAAATTTTTCTCAAGATGTCGTCAGTGCATGCGCTAGCCTTTTTGGTGGTGTAGATGTCCATGTGTACTTAGGTGAACCGCCTGCCCGTTTAACCCTTGTAATATTTAAAAATAAATACATTTATATATATCAAATACATGTGAAATGAAATAAATTTGTTAAAGATAATGACGGGTAACTGCAGCGGCAACAACATGGAGCCCGAGGAGGAAAAGAAGAAGATGAATCCTGACCTGGTAGAGTTCATGGCAAAGCAAAGTGAGACGCAGGCACCGAAATATACCGCTAGATTAAAGACATACTTTATCCTCCAGCATAAGTAAATCTTAACAACCTTTCAGTACTGATGTTATAAAAAAAATATTATATTATAAATAATCATATGGAGGTCTTAGGTTCCGAGTCGATCGCTAGGTTAAGCAGTATTTATCGCGGCCGGGGGATAGATGGGTGACCAATTCTAACTTTGGTTTTCAAATATCCGACCTACTCCGTGTTTCGTAAGGCACGTAATGGTGGGACCTGAATAATTTCAATTAATAATAATGATATTAATTTATTTTACAGTAATTTAATATTTCCTCGCTTGATATTTCTTTTCCACTATTTAAACAACACTGCGTAGTTTTGCCAACCGCTACGGTGTTTGTTTGTCCTAGAATGAAACTTTACTCACACCAATGCCAAACGATTTACGCACACATGGATACACTTTACTATATGATTGTGTCGAAGCGTAGTCAAGAAGGCGATATTTTGTGCCTATATTAATTATCGAATATAACAATGTCGTATATATTTTCTTGTTTTTGTCGTTTATGTGTATTTTCTTAAATAAAAAATAAGTTATAAACTATCTGGGATTGTGAGCTTTTTAACAAAGACCACGAGAGTGTAACGTCATAAAATATGCCCATCGTACTCATCACGGCGGATCCGTGTCTTGTCCACATATGCTGATTGAGTGCGCGCATCATTTTTACCCTGGCGGCGTATCGGAGCTGCACTCCTTTGCACCAGCCCATGCAGGATTATGAGTATGCTAGCATAATAATAATAATCCTGCATGGACTGGTTAATAATGATCTCAATTAGTCTGCTTTTTTCAGACGTCGTAGGGCATCGGAGGCTCGTCGGCACGCCTTAATGGGGCGTAATGACAATCGAGCAACGGCAAAGAACGAAAGCAAAACTGAGGTGAACCCCGATAAATCAGCGCCTGAAAATCCGTGCGTATAATAAATAAATGCATTGGCCTATTTGATATAGGAGCGTCTGTTCCTAAGATAGACAATTTAATGCCTGTGTTATAGGTAATACATACATATGTATAATATACCCAGACTCGAGGTGGGAATCGAACCCACGACCCCCAGAGCGGAAGGCGGGCCACTGCTTCACCGACGGGCCAGTCAAAGTATGTACGTTTAATTGTCCATTAATTATAAAATACATCACACACGCTCCTGCAACATACATGTGCTTTTCTTCCCCAACATGTGGTCCGCAAATGAAACGCGCTTTCACCGCCGGTCCCATTATGTGCTTGGGGCAATTCTTGCACCAACACTCCCTATAAAAACAAACAATGGCATAAGAAATGAATAAGCATAAACGAAATTATATTCCGTACCGTAACTAAAATACTTACCGTAAATGTCTATTCCATCATCAATTTGGTTTAAACTTAGAGTAAATTGTTTTTAGTCGTGGTGATGACAAATACCTTCAGCAAAGATCGGCGTTGCGCTCTCACTCGGGATCTCCCGCCGACAAATGTTGTAAACGGCCTCGTCGTCGTCGCCGCCGTTGTTGTGTAAGTTAAAACTGCTATAAAATGATAATATTATTTATAACGCCAGCTAGCTTTAATTATCGTACAATGATATTTATGCAACAGAGTTAAAAAAATATGAGCCTTGGCGAAAATCGCAAAGAGAGAGATGCCACGAGCGTTTTTTGACCGTGTTATTTATATATGTGCCCAGATTTTGAAGGCAACGAATTTTCCGTAACTTCTTGGGCTATGGTTGAAGTTTTTTTCACGTACGTACAGTACTTTCATCGTCATCTAGTTTTATTTACTGAATTAGATAGATAGATAATTTGTATACTTACGTTAGAGCTTATAACTGTATAAATGACAAATAAAACTACAGGAGTAGAAATAATAGATTGTTGCACCGAACACAAAGCGAGTTATAAATGTACGAGGACTATGTTGGTGCCTGAGAGAACGGGAGGGCACAAAATTAACACAATTGTACATCGCTGTCCAATTTCCTTTTTTTTAACTCTTCTGGCAAAAATGAATGCGCGGCATTTGTTTTTTTTTTCGGTTTTTTCTTTCAGTATATTCTTTTTCATCGGTTATGTAGCGATTAATGAGAATGAGAAAAATAGATTTTGCATGCAACTGACAAATGCAATAAAAGAGAATAAAATACGAAAACTGTAAGTCTCAAGTCGCTTCCTAATACACTATGGCAGGTGTTACGAATTCAATCCACCTTCAGGGAGTTCTAACGACCCTGATCATCAACAGGACTATCACGAGATACTATATGAATGTATTCTTTGACTGTGTCTTTATGTAAGCTGTAGGTATTAACCCAATAGGAAAGCCCTTCATAACGAGCAAGAAAAAGCGCTATCGTCCTAGCTTTATCTTTCTAGCGTCTAGTACTAGGGTCCGCTTAGATTGCAGGGAATGTGGTAGGCGAAGTGTGGTAGGTGTACCGTAAGTCGATTTGCTGAGCCGCCACAATAGAAGATCTTCAATCCGGGTAAGGTGTAGTTCTGTATAAAAAAGGGTCCTTCCTCAGTTAAATGCTTAACTTTATAAGGGTCACGGTGCTTAGTATTCAGGAGGCTTGAGACACTTATGAAAAATATGGTAAAACTCACAAAATATATACCATCTACACCGTTCCAAGCAATATATAAGGGAGCTGATATAGTATGAAATAATAGATTACCTACAATTTATATATTATTATTTTCTTATGGAATGTATATACTTTGCACTTTGTACATATAGGAAAAGTTCGTATGCTGTGGGGGTAATAATATTTAATAAGTTACCTAAACATTTTCAAAATATGTCTTAAAAATTTACTTAAGAAGAATTTTACACAGATGGCTTTTGGATCAATGTTATTCTAATATCGGAGTCTTTTTAATATAAAATGTGGGAAGCTCGTGATAGCATTGTAACTGTTTTTCTTTTTTCTTTATAATCTTCAAGTGTATGCGATTGTAATTTTTGATTATTTTATACGTAATTCTGTAAAATTATTAAGATTTCTCATTTTATTTTTATGTGAATATTTTTACTTCAATTTTTGCATACTATTAACTTAATTGGATGTTTTACAAATAACACCAGTTACACTTTTTGCTATTAAAAACGTTTCAATGGTTGTACAACAAAATCTTTATTACAATTACAAAGTTTAGGTCCAATACTAAAAGTATCACAAAAACTGCAAAAAACATCCTTTCACATACAAAAATAATCAACAAAAAGTATTCTCATGCAGAAAGCCAGATCAAATATAATGTAAATATGGGACACAATGATATTTCAGAATAAATACCGAAACTCGACCACCAGGCGATCTCTATTCTATGTAAATAAGCAAATATTAATAATGCAAATATTTCGATCAGTTAGTTAGCAGGTGAATATTTAATTACTTTGCAACATCATCATCATTTTTAGATTAGAATTATCATAAAAAAATATTTGTAAAGTTGGCCCTGTTCAGTTATTTATGGTCTTGACGGGAAAGTTCTTGGCCTCCTAATTTCCAAACGTGGTCAATTGGAGGTCAGGTGCCACCTGGATTTTGACTCTAAAAGACCGTGAGTCTTGTAAAGCCTTTTTAGGCTTCCGTAGTCCTTATAGTCTTGGCCCACCTTTGCGGGCCAATCCCCTTAATATGATTAAATTATTCTCAACACTCTCCTGGACGGTTACAGAAGACTTAGTGCTTACTTAACTGCACGCATTGTAAACTAGTATAGACTTAACACTGCGTGCTCTTAGAATTTACAGATAGACATTTTAATTACATTTATAGGCACAGATTGAGCATCTGCAAAAAACCAACTTCAAATAGTCAGAACTGAGCCAAATGGAAATGGGACAACACGAGAAGCACCAGCTGTCAAATAAAAAAAAATCATCAAAATCTATTCACTCGGTCGTTTTAAGTTTTGAGATAATAAACATAAAAAAAAACACAGTCGAATTGAGAACGTCCCCTTTTTTGAAGTATGATGAAAAAAGACTTAACAAGTATTATCTAAATACAGAAAAAATCGTTGAGAAGCCATTTATTTTAAAAATGTTTAAAACCAAGCACCAGTTATATTTATTATCGGATAGAAGTTTTCGGGTTGCAGCATTACACCGATTTTCCTTCGTATTCATTCGCGGATTAAAGCAAAGTAGTTTAGTTTCTCATGCGTAAATTTCTAGATGTAAATAACGACTATAAAACAATGTTAATTATTTAAAAATACTTGTCATTAAGTTAAATAACTTGATTGGAAAATGTCATAAAATCTGCGCGATTTTTGGGCAACCTAGCTGCTGACAGCTGATGCACAGAATCTCATATAAAGATAGGGAAACGTAAGTGATCGATACCTATCTACTACCTACATCGAGACTGACACGCACACTACTAATTACTATCTTCTTCTTCTTCCTAGCGTTATCCCGGTTGAATACCAGGATCCGCTTAGATTGCAGAGGAGGTGGCTGTGGGACGAGTTAAGATAACCGATTGCCATCTGGCGTCTTCCTCTGAACCCCCACGATCTCTACAACCTTACTTAATATCACAAAGTGATATTAATCGGGTCCCACTGTTTTACATGCCTTCCGAAACACGGAGGAGATCGGATATCAAATAAAAAACAATGCTAGAATGGGTCACCCATCACCCGATCGCTGCAAGAGCAACTTAACATAGCGATCGACTCAAATGCCGATATATATATAATTTTTATAACCACGGAACCCTAAAAACCTAGTATCTGGAACTATTAGTTAGTATTAACAATGGAACAAGACGTAAAGAGGGCATTAGCACAGACCGGTCATACGTCTTGTCAGACACGACCGCTAATGCACGCAGTATATTTTCCAGAATTGCAAGTCCATTGCCGTGACTATGGGCATTAGTGCCTCAACGCACGTTTCGCTTCGACACCGAAGCATCATCAGGAGATAGATTCTACAAAGGTTATTCGTAAAGTCATCTAAATTATTGTGAAAATGGTGGTACCAAAAAATCTTAGTGCAGGGCGCGAGGAACCCTTGAAAACTTACCTCATAAGCTTTTAATTTTATCACCAAATTATTAAAAAAATAATTATTGTTATACATATAATGTTCATAAGCACTTGCAAAAAGGTCTAAATGTTTAAGAATTTTTGAGTTTGAATCTGAAGTTCTCCTCTCCCTATTACTCTACATCCACTTTCTCAAGACCTTGAGTAATAATCGGAGACATGAGATTGATGATAGTCCTCAATGGACAAATTTAGCATCATGGTGATGAAGGCTAAAAGAAGGATATCATTATAAGATAATGGAGAAGATAAAGGTACCTCTATAGGGCGTTCATCAACACTTACCAACAAAATACAATAATCCACCATGATAACTAAAAAACCTAGCAGAGCATATGACGTCACATATATTGTCAGTGCATTCTAAAAAGCAATCGCAGCGTTTTAAAGTGCTCCTTTAGATATTTGACATTTGACAATCGTGATTCTTGCAGTGAAAACTTTGATGTGATGCTTAGTGGAATGCACTGATAATATAAGTGACTTCGTGGCAACTTTGAGTATATTGTAAGGCATATTAATCCATATTTCAAAGATCTTTTTTTGCTATAAAAATGCTAATTTCTGCAGAAATATTATATTATTTGGCAGTAGTAGATATTAAAGGGCACTATAAAACTATTTTTTTATAGGGGGTGGCAGCCCCTTTAATAGGGTCTAGTCTAGTAATACCCTAGTTTAAAGATAACAACAACCAAAACACTTCTTTTGGGCTGTAAAACATCCTTACTAATATTATAAACGTGAAAGTAACTCTGTTACGTTTTCACATCTAAATTGCTGAGCCAATTTTGATGAATTTCGGTACAGAGATAGAAAGGGCTTTGGAGAAATACATAGGTTACTTTTTGTTTGGGTATCGAATGAAAAGGAAATACGATTTCGACTTTGAGCCTTAGTAGCTCAACAGTAGAAAGGATGGACTGAAATCTACAAGGTAGCCGGTTCAAATCACTGGGATATTGTAGCCCAAGCTATTAAGTTTAAAACTTTTATATATAATAATTTTATACTAATACGAGGCATACGTTAAAAACATTGCAGGAATTCATTTTGTTCAAAATAAATATGATAATTCCTTTTCGTATTAACAAACTAGCTGTTTCCCGCGATTTCGTCCGCCCCTATCGAAAATTTAATTCTTACCTTATGTCTACTAAGTATAAACTAACTCGCTGCCAAATTTGGTCTGTTTACGCCCCGCGGTTTTACTGATTTCGTCCGTTCGCTTTTATATATGAGTAGCTGTGACCACGACATCATCCGCGTAAATTTAGGTAAAAAAAAGTCATTTTCAGTGTGATGATAGCTTTATAGCCTTCCTCAATAAATGGGCTATCTAACACTGAAAGAATTTTTCAAACCGGCCCAGTAGTAAAGCATTTTTTCCCCATTATTTACAACACGTAACATTTGCGTAACTTAGATTTTCCCGATGATCACCGCAACAATTTTACTTTGCGGGATCACCGTTTTCATTCGCTTGTACCATCTGTCAATGTCATCATCATTCTCGACCTATTGTTGACCTACTGTTGAGTATAGGTCTCATACCCGTTACGCCAAAGGTCGCTCCTGGGTTAACCCCTTTCATCGCGTACCTGCCGTGAATCGGAGGTCGCCGTCCCATCTGGCAGTTGGTCTGCCTTTGGGGCATATGCTTCCCCTTGATTGCCATTCTGTTAAGGCTCTACCTGCCGTCACCACTCCTGGCCAAGTGTCCTACCCATCGCCACTTCAGTCTCTTATATCTGTGAATTTCGCCCGTCTTCGGACTCGAATATTTGCATAATAATATGTTAGAGCCTCAATAGCTCAACGGTATAAGGTATGGACTAAATGCCGCAAGGTACCCGGTTCAAACCCCACCGCCGTTGGGATATTGTCGCGCCCTATCCTAATACAAGCTTTTAATTTAAGCTTAGTAGAAGGGGAAAAAGAGAATATTAGACATACCTAAAAAGTATTTCTAATATTCTTATTTTAAAAACACAACAAAAAATGTAAAGAAATAAGCAGCAAAAGGGAAAGGGTAATCTATAAATAACACGCGAATATTATGTTGTTTAGTTAATAAATAACAATATGCAGTAGAAGATATTTTATTGCACACAAATTGTCTCATTGTCTTCAAACATCTATTCTTAGCTCTATTATACATACTTACAATGAATGGCATGGCAAAATATTACCCAGTAATTCAATTACTCAATTGGAGGCAATATGTCTTGCTTCGGTCTTTTAAATCTCTCATCTATTAAAATATTCATTCTAATGATATGCTGTAAAGGGCAATTTTGATGGTTATCAATACCTATATATTTGTTTATATATATATATAGGTGACACATGATTATATATAAACTAAAATGATTAATTGTTTAATGAACCATTTTATTTTAAAATATAATCATGTATCACATCCACACTACGCAAAATACTTTAATTCTCATTAATTGCTTGTTGTTCATACAGTTGGTAAATTTCAAAGATTGTCAAGATGTAAAAATGTGAAAGGAACTCAATAATGCTTTAATCTTGAAAGCTCAATGGATGGTAAATTAACTAATACGATGTATTTCTATTTAGGTGCCTATCTCACGATGGGTTGTTAAAGTATATGTTAAGATTATTATGTTTTCATCATTTATAATATATTAGGTCCCAATTCTAATCATTCTTTTACTATAACCAATAAAGTACACAACACAATTTTAATAAGAATAATACATGTATGTCCATGTGACGCACGTATTTCTGTGACGCGTGGAAAAAATGTTCCTGAAATATTGTGATGTCACTTCTACAGACATTAAAAAAATTTAGTATTCTCATATATTTTGTTTATATTTGAATAAAGAGCCTCATATAAAAGGGATAAGTCTTTGTAGAAGCACCAGAATTAAAAGTCAAATTTAATCCCTAATTTACAATCAAAGACAGATTAGCGCTTGAACTAACAGATACTTTAACTGCCCTTCGTGGAACAGACCTTCTCTTAACTAATTAAAAGTAACATTTACACTCATCTAAATTATCTGAAGCTTTGCCTATTTTAGACGATTTTCTTTCATAACAATAAGTAATTATACATTATTCATATGAATTGGGCGGGAGTTTTAACCTTTTTAAAAAATCAGAGAAACTTATGTGTGTCAAAATGTCATATTTCTTTCGTTTCGTTTAAAAGTCATATTTATACGTCTCGTGTAATAAACGATATAACGATAGATTAGAATTGAGATGCTTCAGTTTTGTACTTTATAGTTAACACGCAAAAACGTAATTTAAACTCAGTTCAGTAAGAACTATTTTTAAAAGAGTGGCCCACAAGTTTCTTGCTGTTTCTTCTCGTGACTCGACTCTTCCGAACCAGTGGTAGCTTTTAAAATATTTAACGGTTCAAAAGAGCTTGTAACAGTCTACTTGAATAAAATATCATTTGAATTTGAATTTGATTGTCTTGTAGTTTTCCTTCAGGTATAATTAATTACTAATACAATGTCAATTGTTTAAACATTTAGTGCATATTCTATTTCAATTTAATGCGGCAGTAGTGATATCAGCTTTGCGGTTAACCGGAATTATTCATAAACGCTGAATGAGACTCTATCAGTTCTAAGAACACCGCAGTTCATTAACAGAAATTAATCACTACTTGTTTACATGTCAAATTGCCAATGTTATTGTACATAGTTGTATTGTATTGTATTATATATATAGTTAGTCTTGCTACTACCCGAAAACCGCTTTAAACTCTAATTGTTTTGTTGAAAAGATAATAAAGAAAAGGAAAGTTCAAAGTATATTTCAAGATACAAGAATCGACGCCCATGGACAACTGCTTCAGCACGCACATGCGTTGCCGGCCTTTTAGAAATGAGTACAATATTGAAAACTACCATTAAAAAAAAAATTGAAAATGACTGTACAGTCGACCAAGAAAGTGCTTTACCATTTTGGATGACAGCTCCTAATTAAAGAAAATTTTGCTATTGCTAAGGGGTTATTGTTGACCTATTGCAGAACATGCAAAAATAGGCCTTTTAACTATTTCACGTGCAAACGACACTCGACCTTAATGTGGCAAACCAATTTCTTGATGGACGAAACATTAATATATTTCTGGAAATCTTATTTACGTACAAAGAAACAGATATTTTAGAAAAGTAAGTGTTGTTGCTCAAAATCTTCGAAATAAAAATCAACTCATAATCTATATGACTAGACTTCGTAAAAACAACTCCACATTTATGTGCAAAGGAGTTTGACTTTTATAGTAAAATTCCATGTGATATTCCAGAGATGTCCTTAAATTTTAAACCTTAAGGGTAAGCTCATTCAAAAATCCTATTATAATGTAAAGGTTTATTTCAATGATGAAAAAGCTGTCTGAATTGTTATGAAATGGTGATAACAAAAAAATTACCCGACTGAGTTTGTTGCTGGCTCTTCTCAGTGCAGGGCATGTCGGAACCCTTGTAGACTTATCTTTTAATTCGTCAAATTTATCACAAAATGTTATAATAATGATTGAAATATATATACATGTTAAAGTCAAGATCGTTTATTCATATAGACTTTTTAGGCACTATTTTTTAATAAGGAATATTTTTTAGGTATAAAAAGTGCCAATTAGATATACCGCTAGAGACAAGAGTTGGCACTCGTTCACCACATGCGACAGGGTTTGATCTGGTACAGCGTGGTGCCAGATCAAGCCCTGTCATATTGTCGTGTATATATTAGTCCCTATTTGTAAAGGTGATTCGATATTCCGTGGTTGTCCCGGAATCTGTTTAGGGCTATCCACACCTTCCTTTCAGCATTAAAACCGGCATCTCTTTTGTGGGATCGGGTACTAGTTCCGTATTACAGCTTCTAAAGTAGCCCCACTCCGATCGCCACGCCTCATTTAACTTGATCTGGTGACGAGCGAAATAACGCTAGGTACCTGAAGAGGATGGCTGATATTAGCTTCAATGTTTCATCAGGTCGTTTCTTATACCCTGTCTCTCTAATGCTTTAAGATAAATTTTGTTCTGCTTCAACTAAAAAGCTATTAAAGAGTTGTTACTCTCCAGACTATATAGCGTCCTCCCATCAATGGCACAAGATTTACAATCGTAAACTCGAAGCAACTTTTACGTAAAGTTCGCTTTTGTTGCTGAAAAATAATCATTTTGAAATAGAAAGGTCATTTGGTGGAGATGGAAAAAGATTTGCAGCGAGAAGTTTTTAAAACTCAACGACGGAGAGATTATTTATGTTTTTTCTCCGTCGTTTTTTCTTGGCTTAATTTTGATAATATAAAGTATTATATTTAGCGGCTCAACGTTAGGAAGGTCAATAAAACTTCTTTTATAGTATAAATTATAACTTCTTCTTCTTCTTCCTAACGTTATCCCGGTTAAGTACCAGGTGTTGTTGTCGAGTTTCGTTTGGTTTGTGAGACTTCCCGGTGGCCTAAACTCATCATTAAAGGCCGGCAGCGCATCTGCTGGACTTCTGGCCGTGCAGATGTCCATGGGCGCCGGTAGGCACTTCGGTGCCTGCTGCCTGCTCGTTTGCTCCCTTGTAACAAAAAAAAAAGAATGCCAAAACGTTTTTGCGATTTCCCAAAAATCAGCTTATTTGCGTTAGGTCACTTTATGACTAAGCGTGTGAAATATACATGTTACGTAACTTTGATGTATTATAATTTTATTTCATTTCTAGCAGCACATAAACGTTAAGTGCATTTTTGTATGGAATTTCATTGTTGTGTGAGAAGTCTTTTAGATATTATAAATAATAATGTAGAACTTAGTAAGGAATAACGATGTTCTATAGATGCCGTGTAAGGCCGTAACACGAATAATTAAAAGCTGTCATCGCCTAAGGAGCAGCTAGTTTTCTCACCAAAAGCATGTTTAACGTTGAAAGATTGTTTACTTTATATTAAAGTAATATATTTTAGATTAAGGTTGCCTTTTTATAAGCACGTCCATGTTATAGGGCAGCGAATGGTTAAAATTAATTTGCCTTTGTATCTCTATTATATAAGCGTATGTTACCAAAATATTTTATTGATTGGCAATATTTTTCTAAGTAATTTTAAGGTTAGAATAACGTCGGTCTGAAGGGAAAGGCAGAATTGTATTTCGGGATGGGTTATGTATTTGAATTCATTGACATATTATCAGAAACAGTTATTTATTTATTTTATTAAGACTTATTCACTTGTTTGTATTAAATTAATCACCGTTGTTAATCTAAGAGATGATGACGTAATATGGCACATAATTAAAATTATTTTAATAATATTGATTGCTTTTAATAATAATATCTTCACCAGTCGATTTAAAAACAAAAAGTTTAAATATACCCTGATTGAGTTACAAAACGTGTGTTCTTTTTTAATTATTGTATATGTAAGTAGGCGAAGAACTCTTTCTTACGCTATTTACAAAAGAGCGTAATATATAAAGTAAACGTCAAATGTTATCCCAGCTCTGTTTTGTTTGTGACGTTGGAAAACATGTATTGCCTTTTTTATCAATATGGATCAAAACAAGATCTTATAGAGAATCAAAGCCTAACCCTTCTTTCTCAAGAGATTATTACTTTCAATAAGGGGGGAAAGAGATCATTTAGTTCAAGACTAAAATCTACAGGCACACGCGCCAAAATTGTAAAATTTATTTTTGCAAGAACATACACCTTTTCTACATGACATTTAATACTTCTACTGCCCTAAATATACAAACAACTGTTATGAATTTATTTCTATTATTTTTCCAATGTTTAAAAAACAGGCCCAAAGAACTGTACTTTTATTTTCAAATGTAAACGACTTTTAAACGCGTCGTAAAGGATTTCTGTCTTTCTGATTCCGATCTTCCTACAGTAAGAGCTAAGCATTAAGATACCGTATGCAGCTGTAGTTTAAACCGAGACGCTTTACATGTTAAAGTAAGAGATATAGATAATATACTTACTATCACATTTCCATAAAAAAATCGTATCTTGTAAGCTGAACTAACATCAATAAAATAATAACCTGTGTTCATTAAATACAGGAGGTTCTTTGTTTGATACTTTTATTTTCGCCTGTCCTTTCTTCTTTCCCGTTCACTCATTGCTGAGGATCATGACCATAAACAAACATCCTCCAATTTTGGGATCATGGACAGCACGCTGTATACTGCCGCCCACCGCCTTCTTTATGCGGCGTCAGACTAACGTGTAGGCGCTCTTCCCTGACCACGTTTGCCATCCATGTGTCCTAGAATAATTAGCCTCTCCAGGCAGTAATTTGACGTCTGCGTCTTAAGACTTTAGAAATCTTAGAGCACTCATCTTTTCTCTACATAAAATTTACCATTGTAGTAGTGAAAAGATTAAGATATATTTTTCTTAGTTCGTGTGTTTTACCTTATAACTGTCGTAAATTTTTATACATTCTTCACTACAAGCTCTTCAGTCTATTATGCCTATCCATTAAATGACATTTTAATGAATACCAATACTATAATAATGACCCGGTCTTTAATGGATGCTTGTTTCTTTTATTGATGATAAATCAGCTTAATTTTCACTGCAAAAATTTTCATGAAAAGTGAATTACACTTATTTTTGTATGTATGTATGTTACGAGTATATAATAGGAAGCAAAGCGCTTTAGCTCTTTAAATGTATTCTAAAATATATGCGATAAAATGGATTGCCGTAATGCATCGTATTATTTTTAGATGACACCATATGTAATGAAAAGTTTGTAAAAGAAAATATTTGCAGTGAAATTTTATTATCCAACATAGGAATGTGTACAAGACGTTATGTTACGTTTGATTGATACGTTTGATTCACTCTTTAATTGTTTTGATTCAGTAATGTGAAATCTGATCTCAAACTGATTTCTTGATATTATGTTAAAAGTTTTAACATTTTCATTTAGAAGAATAATTTTTGTCGTTAAAAATATCATTTACAGTTTATGTAAAGTGTTTTATTCCACGAAGAAATCTTTTGGATTTAATTTCTTTTAAAATTATAATAATTTATATGTTAATGTTGCCAGCAAAATAGAGAATTAATATTAAATTATATGTATTATATGAATAAAAAAATGGATTAATAACTTCACTTCTTAAATACGGTTTGCATTAAAAAAAGTAATTTTTAAAGAAACCCTCAAGTATAAAACTCAAAAAATGTATCTATCTCAAAAAATATATCTAGATACATTTCTTGAGGGTTCCTAAAAAAATGTTCTATTATTATCAAGGAACGAAATAACAATTCAGAAACTTTATTTAAAAAATTAAAAGGGTAGACTTTTTTTGAATCTTCCAGTGCATTTATTATCTCCCTACGAGAAAAGTAATAGTATAATAATTTATTTGCTACCTGATGTATTCATATAAAAATATCCTTAGAATACCAACAGGGCCAGCCCTACTATAGGAACAATGGAGCGGACTCCAGGCACCGAGTCTCAGGAGGTGCCTCAGCTAGAAGAAACTTAATATGTCATCATTTTAAAAAATATAAACACGGCAATAAAAGGCGACGCCATAATACAAACTCACACATAACAGTCACTTGAAGAATGGCAAACTATTATACAATCACGCGAACTTAGTAATTGATCTGTGAGATTTGCTTTAATATATTGGTAAATACTTGAGGCTGTTAATAAAACCTATTTTGCTGGTATCATTACGTTTTTTTAGCAACGAAATTGTGATTCTCGACGATACATTTAATATACCTGTTGTTGTGATGTTGGAAATCATTCCCATTAAAATACATTTTACACAAGAGTCGTGTTTTATTTTTTGTATATATTGACAATGATGTATTTTTGTCTGTCTGTCCGTTTATCCCTAAGTTTCCGAAAAAGCTGGGTGATTTTCTCTGGCAGGTAGCTGACGTAACAGGGAATAAAGATGCTTTATTAAGAAAATAAATGGTAGTGTACAATATAGTAATGAGTCTCTGTATCCTGAACTAACCTAAATTGTGTGTGTGTGTGTGTGTGTGTGTGTGTGTGTGTGTCAGGAGCTAGTGCCCTCCCTAAAACAGGAAACGAATTACCATTGTGTTAAAATAAGGTAGTACATTAATTCAAAAAGAAAAATAATGTTAACACAAGTTAATGATGAGATTTATGTATGTATGTGTTTGTCGTTTTGTGTAAATATTGATATCGTGCGTAACTCTAATTTTTCGGCTGGATTTTCAACAACATCTGTACGTGTGCAAGTATGCGAGATGTTTGTGTGCCTGTGAACGCGTGTATGTGATTTTTTGCGTGTGTGTGCGTTTGTTTATTGCATATATTGTGTATTTGGTAAAAGAAAAAGCGTTGTTTAATATGATGAGGTGGAGCAGAAATACATATAACATAGGCTACTTTAGTTTGAAAAAATAATAAGGGTTCTAAACAGAAAAATTAAAACTGAAAATGTATAACATCACAGAATTCACGCGGACGAAGACGCTGGGCTACAGCTAGAATACAATAAGAAAAGCAACACCGATTAAATTCTTTTTTAATTCAGCTGTATAGACGTACATTAATTATATATTTTTCTGGATGCAAATTATTTGTTTTCAAATCTGCAAAACAAAATATGTAGTATTTATGAAATTTCACTGTCTGCATCCGAATTCTGAAAGAATAATATTTTTTCTTCAATTATTTCACGTTTACGTTAATAAAGATAATATGGACATGATTAAACATAAGCTTTTATGCAATAGAGATTAGTGACTCTTAAAATGACATAGATATTTCGCCACTTTGCGAAATCGAATCGGTTTATTTAAAGAAACGCCGCTTACAAGTTGATGGACACGTATCCACAAGTTGGTAACAAAGTGGGACCGAAAATTCCAAACGCTGACTAGACAAAACAGGACATGTTTTTGATAAACAAGTGAATATAAATATTTGCCGAATTCCTTTTAATTAATTTTATTTAATATTTATTTTTGGCGGCTTTAGCATACTTAACAAGGGTTTTGGGTGAATATTTTAATATCAAGGAAGGCGCTGTAATTAAATTAATATCAAGAAGCCTTGTAACCTTTTAAACGCAAAGAACTTCTAGCTTTATACTTCAGGAATATTCTTTAAAAAAATATTGAAACCAAAATAAATACAGCAAATTTTACCTTAGTTACGACAAGATAAGTTATAAATAAGCTAACTGCTGAAGTAGTTTTAAAAATATAACAAAGGATTGACGTGCGAAAAGAAATTTCGTTGATTTTATTTTCTTTTTAAATTCGCTACGTTCAGTCAGATGGGCACACGAAATTGTTTAAAAATGCAGACAAATAAATAAATTTGATGTAGGTCTATGGTTATTTTAATGTAAACTGTTTTTGTATGTTAGAAGATCTAAACAATCTCATTCTCTGCCTCATGTTCCTAACTGCTGAGTGTCGTGACTCCTTTCAGTGATCTTGGTTTTTACGTGTATTTTGGTGTCGAATGTGACGTGGATTTTATCCAATCTTGGATTACCACGAGGTATCTTTTCTTCCTCTTTGTCCGTAATCACGATCCTCTCAAATTTATCACTTTCCCTACGAGAATAATACTGTAATCAGTATTATTGTATACTCTATAATTAGAGTATACATAAATGAGGGTAGTTGTTCATAAGAGTATAAAAGACTTGGTACCACCGTCTCATTTCCGGCACCGCACGCTTCGCCACTGGGATAGATATCATCCACACCATTGTCCATTGGCGACGGTAACCACTTACGATCAGATGGACTTTCAAGGAATTTCAAAAGTCTAATTAAAAACAACACTTAAAATGCACAACGGTCCCTGCATTTCTCGCGCCACAGCAAAACGTCACTGCCCACTGCGCCAACGGGCCAGTCAAATCGCTATATATTTCTATACTAATATATAAAGCTGAAAAGTTTATTTGTTTGTTTACTTGGACGCGCTAATCTCAGGAACTACTGGTCCGATTTTGAAAATTCTTCCAGTGTTCAATAGCCCATTTATCGAGGAACGCTATAGGTTATATACCATCGCGCTAAAATTGAATCTATTTTTTTTTGCCTAATTTAAGGCGAACGAAGTTGCGGGCACAGGTAGTTCATAAATTCAAATTCAAATTTTTCGGTGTAGAAGTGACTAATCCTTTGAAGAGTTAATCTTCCTTTTTGCTTGTAAGAAATAAAAATATCTTTACTAATATACAAAGCTGAAGTGTTTGTTTACTTTGACGCGCTTATCTCAGGAACTACTGGTCTGATTTGAAAAATTCTGTATTAGTTAGCCCATTTATCGAGGAAGGCTATAGGCTATACTTCAGCATGGATTCTTTTTTTTTTACTTAATTTTATGCGGGTGAAGTCGCGAGGAACGTCTAGTCCTTTATAATGACGAAAATATTATTTTTAATATAAATAAATTTAAAAGAAAGTCAATTCCTTTTTCTCGAGAGAACTTTCCAAAAGCGGAAATTGTCGGACTCGTTTAGTTTTGGCCTCTGGCCAAAAATAATTAATGTTGAAAGATGTAGACAAGCTCCTTCGTGTGGGCGAAATCTGAATTCTATAGCTTTTTATAGCGTGATCTAATAAAAACAATGTTAACATATTGAATATAATAAGAGTTCTATAAAATATTAGCTGTGCCCGCGACTTCGTTCACGTTAAATAAGATTTAAAAAATTGTTTCAATTTTAGCGTGATGATATATAGCCTATAGTCTTCCTCGATAAATGGGCTTCCTAACACTGAAATAATTTTTCAAATCCGACCAGAAGTTCCTTAGATTAAAGCGTACAAACAAACTCTTCAGGCTTATATTTTATTATAGATACCAGTTGAGGTAGGAAAATTGATCCACATCATTTCATAATAAGCTTCGGTATTAGTTACTAAGTTTGATCCAAGCCTTGATATATTGCATTAAAATATTAAGCTCTTTCTTATGACACATTTCAACGGAGCTTAAAGTCTACTTAAATTCTCGTTATAGACTAAAATTGATAGTGGATCTCAGATAAAATTATTTTTATAATATAATATACATAATCTTTATTCAGAATCAGTTTACATTCTGAGGTTTACACGATTTGTAGTTTCTTAATTAACATGGGGGCAGAATCTTATAAATATATATACGGTAAGATCAAAACCTGGTTACGCTAGCTAGATTGTCAAATCTGTGTTAAGAGTAACCAGCGCTCTCCCCTAACCGGCAGAATTGAGAAAAACATAGGTTTCCTTAACTAAATTGATTACTTAAGTAGCTATCAAAGCTACAGAACAACAGAGTAGTTATTCTATTAATTTATTTATACACATATATAAATATTATACTAATTTTATTTTATAATTTAAAAATATTTTTACTGGAACGTGCGAGTGTATACCTATGATATTTACAAGCGTTGTACGGTCGCTGCATTCGTATCGTACGGTGGCTGCATCAGGCATAAGCCCTTATTTAAAAAAGCCTTGCGTTTAATCTCGGTGTTGGCGGTTTTTTAGCGTCATCGATGCAAAAATATAGCTTAAATTTATATGTCTAGCGTTCAATATAGAACATTGCTTCAAAAAAAACCCTGGGAATCCATATGTCCTATTTGAACGCTTTTTAAGGCACGTTAAAGCTCTCGTGCGAATGAGGTCCTGGCCTAATTAGTGGTAGGCATTTGAGGCGATCGCTAGGTTAAATACCTCTTGCTGCGACCGGGTGATAGATGGATGATCCATTCTAATACTGATTTATATATAATATCTTAACTCCTTCGTGTTTTGGAAGCCACGTAAAACAGTGGAACCCGATTAATATCACCGAGTGATATCAGTCGTGACTTTATAAAGATCTTGGTAGTTTCGAGGATGACGTCAGAAGACAATCGGTCATCTGAACTCCTCCACAGCCATATCCTCTGCAATCTAGGAAGCTGGGTACTAGACCGGAATAACGCTAGGAAGAGGAAGAAGCTAGCCCAATAAACATAAGATTAGTTTCATCTACATAAAACTTTTTTATTTCATCATTAAAATGTTTAATTTTTTGTTTTATTTCATCATTAAGATATTCTCAACGCAATCAAAACTTATTGAGGTCTCACACAATAAATAGATCATGGTAGATGACTACGTAAGTGGAACACGACTCAAAATGTCACGTTTTCAACTGCAAAACGTTATGCGATTAATTGTTGATCTTAAGTTATTAATTATGGAGTAAATTAATTAAATTTGCCATTCAAATCCGACTAAAACTGTAGCAATTCGTAAATCAGCAAGTTGATTTTGGCAAATTTCACATGGACTTTAAAAAATTAAATTATACGTATAATTTTATATATAATAATAATTATATATATATAATAATATATTGTGAATTAGTTTAAATATTGCATTGTGCATTTTATTATACACACTCTTGTATATATTCGATAATGGCGATTACGGTATTGTATACAATAATATATTAAAGAGTGACTGTTATATTAAAATTTAGTTGCTTGTAATGCTCTACTGTAAAGCTGGGAATTTGGGGTTACAACAATTTACGTGGGAGGTATCGATATGTTCCAGGCAGATAACTTAATCAGTCGTTCAATTAAGAGTATAGACTCTTTATTAAACCGCGCCGTCCAACTGACTTCCTGAATAATATGCAACTGTAGTATTTAGTATAGGCTAGGCTGTTAATGTAAAGGCTGATTAAACTGTTTGGCTGCGACGTATACTTAAGCATGTATGTAAAGGACACGTCGGTGTCTTCTCCGAGTGTTATTGACGAGGATCAATAAAACACCAACTTGACATAAACTTCTCGTGGACTGTATTACTAAGCGCTTTTATTTACACGGATAATCACAGTCATGGGAACGTGCCGTCTAACAATTTGGCAAAAGCTTATCTACTAAATGGATGCCGACACTAGTACGCACCCTACACAAGTAATATTTGGTGTCTACGCGAGCGAGATAAAATGGTCAAAGGTAATAAAAAATCATTCTCACGCCACAATTTCCCATGACGTATTCACACCCACATCCTCTGCAATCTAAGCGGATCCTGGTATTGGACCGGGATAAAGCTAGTAAGAAGAATAAACAACCGGATAACCAGAACGAAAGCGATATATTTATTACAAATGCTTAGACAGCTGCAATACCAGAAGACACGAAGATGTTGCTGACCTTTGATAAATGAGTGCGATCCAAGTGGAACCGACTCTTTGGACGAAATCTATCTATCGCTTAGGATTTATTATGTCTCCACAAAATTGCGTAGCGGCTATAAATTGTGATTGCTTGTATCGAATTACTGCGTTGGCTGCCGAGGTCTGATTACGTACCCTTTCCCTTTAACTCAATCTTAGAGAATGAAAATAGCTTTATAAAACACAAGTTGAACTAGCTCTTTTACGATAACCAGGGCCGGATTTGGGGGAGGACAACCAGAGCTACATTCTCGAGGCCTTAACAAGTGAGGGGCCCCGATAACGAAAATTTCTATTAAAAAAATCCTCTTACCAATAACTCCTACTGTTACTTCCACTACTGATTCCTCCTATCTACCACTCTTCTCATCGAAGCATTTTCATTCCTTAACGTGTTAATTTAGTTTCGTAAAACTCTTGTACTTGGCTACACCCACATATGTTCTTTAATAAAATTAAATTTATCTCGCAATAAATAATTGAAACAGGAGGTCGTGGCCTAATCAGTGGTCGGCATTTGAGTCGATCGCTAAGTTAAGTTGCTCTGGCTGCGACCGGGTGACTTGAATATTAAAAATAATTGCAATAATAATGATAGGGAAGGCCAGAAAAAAGATACGCTTTAATTAATGTACATTGGATTTCAAAGCTATTGCGATTGAAAATTGTCCAATGATTTATGAAAGATTATGAGCATATGCCATAATTTGTTCCCGTTTTCTATTGTTCTTTATAAAGTGTATGGTGTATGGGAGATGTTTTGACATATGTTAACGCTGGTATATTTAATACATTGAAACATTTAAGATACTAGTAATTATAATAAAAAAAGGCCAGACAAAAGATATGCATTAATGAATGTACATTGAATTCAAAGCTATTGTGATTGAAAACTGTCCAATGATTTATGAGAGATTATGAGCATATGTCTAAGTTTATTTGAGTTTTCTATTGTTCTTCACAAAGTGTATGATATATTGGTAATATTTTAACAGGTGTAAATTTTTCCATTTAACATTATGTAAATGGAAAAATTTTGAACATTTATGATTGTATAAATTAAATTATCAAAGAATTGCGTGCTATTGCATAAATTTTTACAAATATGTTCAGTCGAAATAATACTTTTCTTTAAGCGTATCTTAATTCACGTTTAAATTTAAGTCTTACTGCCTGATGTTTAAAGTTTTTTAAATAATATTTGCATTTTACTTGAATTCAAAATTAGAATTTTTTCTACGCATTGTATAATTCGTAGTCTAGTTAATACTATACTTACAAATAAATTTAAGTCTTATATCTGAGATTTCAAGTCCATTTGACAATATCCCATGTCACAGAATATAATTTCGGGCAATGTTTATTTTCTACACGTTAAGCCTTCAGCTGTCGAATCAATAATAAAAGTAAATAGTAAGTAGCCCAACATTCAGGCAGGTTTAATATATAATATTGTATATATTTTAAATTTGCAGGCGCGCAGTAACGAAAATAAATAGCGAAGCAGAACTGAGAGCTCAAATGAAACCGTTCAGTTTTACCAAAAGAGAAGAAGCGGGTACTGGTTTGTGCGAACGGGCCGTCAACGTACTTCCCAAAGGTAGAAAGAAGAAGCGTTTCAGAGCTCGCCCCATACCCAAGAATCTGTTCTCAAACTATTTCTATGACAAGATAAAAGAGGATAACTTCTTTCGGTAAGATTAGCTCAGAGGCCCTAACACGAACATTTCGAATCGTTCGAATTCGAAGATTCGACTGCATTTAGGATGAAAATATTCGTGCCAGGCCCACGGGAGGCAAGTCTTCATCGTGTCATGCTCTTAATCAATGCTGATGCAACCCGCGTTGACACTAAGGAGCACGAATATTTTCTAAGTCGAATCTTCGACTCCAACGGTTCGATATGTTCATGCTAGGCCTTCAGAAAAGGCCCATGAATTCTGTACTATTTTGATTTGACCAAATATTTTTGACTTCGGATTGACTTTATCGATAACACTACTAAAATTTGTACAGACTGAATTCATTTTGTCGACTATATCGGTTGTTTTATCTGTATAAGTAAGAAGTTTTTTCTTAATATTTAACTATTAATTTCCGTGGCGTCACCCGAACTAAGGTTTCGGCTGAAAATCAGCTCTGTATGCTGAGCCGTTACCTAAATTAAGTTGAGACGACTCAACAATGAGAAATTTGATTCACTTTAGAGCATTTCACAAGTATTTCGTGATGCCTTATTCAATATTAAGCTAGATAGAAAGGAACGTTGCATGACTGCACCGAACGAAGCATAATTTAGTAAACGCAGTCAGCCGATCCGAATGGAACAAAGTCCACGCATTTTATATTAGTATTCCAGCGTGTCGTACATCGCTGCGTCACAAGAATCGGACAATAGATTTACATAAAAGAAGATACAATAATTTCATAGATGTAGGGCATAACAAGACTTCTCGCTCATAAATGGTGAGCAGCTCGACTGGGGATGCACCTTCACTCTACAGAAAACCACAGACAAAAACTACTGGTTGTCAATTCTCTTTTATTAGTGATCATTGTCATGAAACACCCTTAATCGCGTACAGCTGGGCATAGGACTTCCATCTTTTAAGCCACTCGGGGAGTGTCTCTTGCCAGTCACATCTAACTAAATCGTGTCACTCTCTTTATGTCGTCCATTCATCATTGGACGACCTAGATTTCTCCAGCTCACCCTAGGCCAACATTCGGTTATTGCTCTAGACCATCTGCCACCACCACGCTTATTTGAGTTCGGTTACCATGCTTCCGACGTCCTTGACTTTAGCATTCAGTCAGATTTCGGTATTGCGAACTCGGTCTTGAAGCTTGATGCCAAGCATGGCCCCCTAATAACATTAACGCCACTTTCTTTTGTGCTATGTTCAAATCACATATTTTATTATAATGTGTAAAAAAAACAGATAAAAAATAAAGATAGAGTATCACGTAAGCTGCGTGAATGTCATTTTGAGAGGAATTTGATCATGGTGGTGATGCAAACTTGGTCAGTTCTTTTAACACCTAAAGTACTGCGTACCATGGTTCTTTGGCAAACCTTGAGTTTAGACTTCTGCTCTTCGGTTAATGACCAAGTTTGTGTACCATAGATTAGGTGAGGTAAAATACACGTATTAGTAGGTGTTTGATGAAATTAAGTTTTATCGATGATCGCATTTTGAAAACAGTGTCATTTGATATATCTTATTATATAATTATGACGAGACTAAACATTTTTGTATTGTAAATATATATCAGGTGTATATTCTTCAACATGCAATAAACGTAAGCAATAGAGTAGAAAACATTGTTGGAAACTTGATGGTCACCTAGAAGGTTACAACCCTTTATTAGTAAGTTACAGTGTGTCATTTAATAAAATGCAATTAGAAAGTGCGTAACACAAGGACACACATCTAGCGCGAATGTAGAAAACGTACATTATCACACTCCATTTGTTAGCGCGGAATAACTGATTAGAGGTCTTGGTATTGTGTCGAACGATAAAAAATAGTTTTACTGTCAACCGTGTTTCAACGATACTGTAATATATCATATAAAGGAATATTAAATATTATTTATGGTCCATGTCTAGTATTTCTTTCGCAGCTTTATATAACCTTTATATAATAAAAATAACTATTTGTATTATATATAAGCGGACCTGGCAACGTTGTCCTGCCCGAACGTAAAAATCGATAAAAAGATAACCTAGATACCGATTGCAGAACCATCTGCCGGGTAGAAGGGGAAATTAAAGATAGCATTTACTTTGTAATAAACTAACAATATATTTTAAAAGACACTTTTTGAGAATAACAACATTTTACCTAGCAACCAAAAAGAATAGATTACAAAAGTTAAATAGGTTCGTACATTAGAATACTTATAAAAAAAATTGTAATGAAAAACCTCCTTTAACAAACCTTAGTTACATAAGAAAATAAATTAATATGCTCGTTAAGTATTGCGTAATTTTCTTAATTTTTTCTTTCCTAAGAACTTTCTCCCGACAATAAAAAATACAACAAAAAACGAATTAGCGAAATCGGTCCAGTAGTTTAGCGAGATGTCGTGACGAAGCCAAATTAGTATTCATTTTTATGTATATATGTAGACTAGCGATCCATCTCGGCTTTACAATGTTACCGAGGACGTGTTGGAGTTTTATTAATTAAAAAGTTTGTCTTAATGAAATGAAACCACTTATTTTCAATTCACAAACTTGGTCATTAATTCCGTAAATGTACCTTTCTGGTAGGAGTGTGACCCGAACTGATGCAGACAGTAATATGATCTAATGCAGCGGTGCAGCACTCTATGAGTTAGATATCAGGGCTGTAAGACCAAGAATGCAATGTCAATATGCATGTATTATATATTTACTTCATTCTTGAACCAGTCTAATATATTTATTAATAAAAACTTATTAAAATCTGTTGTGTAGGTTAAAAGATCTAAGTCGCAAACATGGTTGCAGGATAATTAGTCTCTTACATAATAAAATATAGCTTATTATGAACGATTGAAAGAAACTACGATGTCTACAATTAATTCTTTATTACTTATACATTGCTTTTTTGTATTTATACGACGAGATTACAACTTACATAGCTATTAACTATAATGCTTATATTAAGAAATATAGTTTTGTGAAAAAAAAAACAAACAAAATATAACTTACACTATGGCATAAAAATATAAAACTTTAAAACATAAAAATAAATTTTACAAACAAAATATATCGTGTCCTAAGAAGTACTTCTTTATAACTTTCATGTAGATATATGTTTTGTATACTTATGGAAAAAAATGGCATTGTGCACGATATTGACACATGAGTTGAAATATTTCATATTGCAAAAAAAACACAGTATGCACAGTAACTTGACAAACTTTTAAAATGTTATCGCTTAAAAAATTGTTAAATTGAAACAAATATACATAAAATACTAATTCTACTCCTTTCATAGAATAAAAACTTTGTGATTATTTCGCGCGAAAATAATAAAAAATATTATTGCTTAAAAATGAACACTATGCTTATTTTTCTACTCTGTGTAATTTGACAATCTTTAGAAGAGATTCCAAAGTTTGTTGGATAAAAATCTATATTTAATTAAAGTGTAATTTAAAATACGTACTTATAGTGTGATTAATCTTAAAACTAATTACTATTACAAAGAAATTAAATATGTACAATAGGTTACCTAGCCAATTACAATGAAGCTCTTATAGAATACCCTTAGAAGCGGTCGTTTGTAATAATCTAGACCAGGGTTCGGCAACGCTAGTACCGCGGGCCGCTTGTGGCCCACGGCCCCTCTCATTGTGGCCCGCGAATGGTTTTTTAAATTGCATTCAAATTCTTATAAATACATAATAATTACATCATACGAGCGCAAAGTTTTGTTGTGATGTACTAAAATTGAAATAAAACAACACGTACTAATATTTAGCATTTTTAATATCGCATATTATGTCTACTTAAATACTTATTCCCAAAAAAAAATTACTAGTATGTCCCATCCAATTGCTCAACAATATACTCTTACCATTCCGACTAATCATTTTTTAATCATGTGGTCCTTGCCTGCCAAAAGATTACCGACCTCTGATCTAAACTAATCCTTGTGGAAAAAACTGTTGCCAAATTAATGAACAGGAATTTATTAACCTTTAATTTTATAAGATAAAACTAATTTTTGTTCCGACTAAACATTTGAAATATTTCACTTGCTTATAACTAATTCTAATTATATTTTTATACAGTATGTGTGACAGCTGCCAAAATATAAATTTGAATTAGCGTGTGTTCCGATATAAACTTCGAGCACTATTAGCTGTGACGTCAATTTTGTATACTATAAAGTGGTCCTTTTACGTTTGCTATCCCGTTTGCTATACTGACATCCCCATTAAATTTTTCCATTTTCACTTTTATAAAAACGCGATTTTACAAACCCACGATTTTCCTTTACCCACATTTTTTTAAGAATATAATAATAATTATTAAATTAAACTTAATTTTTAACAAGAGCCGCTGTTTTTGATTGATCACGTGATCAAAGTACTGAGAGCACTGTAGCTCGAAAGCGCCAGTGCTCGCAATACAAAAATAGCGACTATATATGACGTCATACATTTCCATAGGGCACTGCAGCAGTATACTGGTAGTGTATAACGGAACGATTTTATCACCACCTCGTCCACCGAGCAGCGGTCGCAGTGTATATCGGAAGATACCCATAATCTCCACGTTATATTAAATATATCATTTTTTGTACGTGGTATTCTACATAAATCAATCAACTTTTTATTTAGAATGATATTCTTCTTTAGATAGACGCAATAATTACCTGAAACATGTGCGGTCAGAATATTTTACAATTTACTAAAAAAATCTGGAATCGAATATGGCAAGACATTATTATTTTATTTATCCTAATCTTAAATAGAGTTTATAATGAAAAAGAAAACATCAATTACCACATATTGTGATGTTCTTAATTAAAATTCTACAGTGAACTATGTATTTACCCATAAATACTACACTCAACTACATAATTAATAATATTTTATCTTATTTGAGATAGAGTAAGAGATTCTGTATTCAACATTATATTATTCTAAAAAGTTTGACCAAAATATTTTGAAGCTTTTCTATGTATATTTTATATCAATTAGTAAACGCCAAATTTGTATAATTTTCTCACTTTAAACGTGATTACTAAAAGATTTCATAATTCCAAATTATTTATTTTAAATAGTTTTTTTAAAGTCAAAATTGTACGACATTGTAATAGAGATAAATTTCACAATTAGTTAACAGAATCAAAATAATTGTGCGTGGTTTTTCATATACATTAAAAGTAATGGCTTAAAGTAATTAAGTACTGGCTTGGAATGTTTATAGTTTTGTTTAAATAATAAATTCCACCGTGCAATTTGTGATGTTAAAATATGATACTGAGACACTGTGAAGATAACGTTGCAAGCATTATTCCTTGAAAATATAGATAGAATCATCTTTGAGTATTCTATTTTTCAAAAATTTAATTCTTATTCTTAACTTAACAAAAAAAAAA
>JANCMC010009603.1:45438-70264 GCA_024363005.1 Charaxes varanes | reverse complement strand
TAAGACAATATATCAGTAAAGATTAAATTCTATTTAATAAAAAAGATATTAAAGTTCCACAACAGTCTTTTTTGCTTTTATTGTAAAAGATTACTCAACAACAGATTTTTGAAATGCGACAACGAAAAAATTCCGTCATTATTTTCAAGATCTGTAATAAAATAATAAAAAAAAACGAAGAATATAATTTACCACCTAAACAAATGTAATACCATTAAAAAAAATTCATTACCACCTAAAGCTGAATCGGACAATTTTCAAATTTTTGTTAAATTTATTTTTTTTATATTATTCGTCCATCTTACATGTACACTCTTTACTTCCCTATATGTTAAAGCTATATAACTAATATTAATACATTATTACCGCGGTCTTTTTTAAAATAGTAGATTGATGCACCGAGCGCAAAGCGAGTCATTAATGTACGAAAGTTATGGTTTATATACTAAATTAACACGAGTGCCTTAATTACTCACTTAAACAATGTGCGTGATTTACTTTTCTTTCAACAGCCATTTTTTTTTCGAAATTAATCGGTGAATTTTTATTTTCAGCCAATATTGGCTTTGCCTTTTGATCCAGTGCATATATTTTATAGAAAAGTAAATGGGACACATTAAACCTGCGTGGTAAAATTTAGATAAAAAACAAAAATAGTGCAGTAATGAAATTTCAAGCAACATTACTGCCATGTTTTGGTTCTAAGCAGAAAAGGTGTACTTTCTGACGGGCTATGTAGTGTTTAATGTACACAATGTAACATTACTGCGAAAAATATATAAACCAAATTTTGATCCTATATTATCTATATCCTGCATCTATATTAATATATAAAGCTGAAGAATTTGTTTGCTGGAGCGCGCTAATCTAAGGAACTACTGGTCCGATTTGAAAAATTATTTCAGTGTTAGATAGCCCATTCAACCAAGATGGCTATAGGCTACATATCATCAGGCTAAAATGGAATCTTTATTTTTACCTAATTTTACGCGAAGTTGCGGGCACAGGCAGTTGATTAATATAGGTTATTTTTTATGGTAGACATATTTAAAATATAAAAAATTCTAGTAGACCGCTCCATTACAGGATATATACAAATATTTCAAACATATACCCTCCTACTAAGCTTAAATTAAAAGCTTGTATTAGGAGTGGGTGCGACAATACCCCAACGGCGGTGGGGTCTGAACCGGGTACCTTGCGGATTTCAGTCCATATCTGATACCGTTGAGCTATAGAGGCTCTAAAACATCTCTATCATTTATACACACATGTATTGCATGATGTCAAAGTGTAATCGTGACAATCATATGTATCAATTGTCAAATATTATTTTTCTGTGAGTAGAAAAATATATATCGTTGTACACAAAAAAGTTTGTGGGCGAATTTCGAACAGCCGATGATCTCTAGTAAATGTAAATACACAAATATTAAGATGAAAGTTCTGTTTTGACCTTTGATATTTTGGAAATATATTTTATAATATTTAGTGTAAAAAATAAGATGAAAGTTGTGTTTTAACACTTGATATTTCGGAAATATAGTTTCTAATATTTAGTGTAAGAAAACACTGATTACTTCCTTACACCTCCGGATGTCTGTGCGTGTGGATTTGGCACGATCACGTTCGAAACAGTCCACTTATGACGTTCATGTATTTTTTATTATGTTCAGAATTACGACGCGGTGTTTCCTATTGAAAATGGGCGTGTAATTCGGTATAGTTTGTTTATAATTAGTGAAAAACTAAATTTCATAGATGGCGCTCAAGTCAATGGCGGCATAGATGACAGCTCCTAATATTTAGGAAATATGAGGATTTATTATAGTATTTATGAACTCATGTCTGCGCAAAATTGTGGGCACGATCGTTCATCGTTCCCTTATGATCTCGCATGTACTGCCTCTCGTCTGGGCAATTATCGCGAACATGGTTATAAAAACCAAAGTAATAAAATAGTTTAATATTTATTTATGACCAAGTGTGTCACAGTACGCAGAAAACCTTGTCATTCATAAGTACTGTTTACTTTATTTCATTTTTACTCTATCTCACGACTAGGTATGTTATATCCAATGTAACCCGAAACAAAGGTGTTATCTTGACTAATTTCGTTTCATCAACAAGTAAATCTGTGGAGCAGTGAATTTTAAATTATGTTCGCCGTTAATAATTGTTTGCTCTCAATTTATTTATTAAAAAAATATAATTAAAAATCTATCGTCAGGTGAAATTCATTTTTCAAATTTCTTTTTATTTCTATTTAGAATGAACGTTATTTATGCACGAACAATCAAAAATCTATAATTAGAAGTCATTATTGATGGAAAAATATATAAAATTACAATAGGGGACTAACTTGAAGGTAGATTTTTAGTTATTTTTTACATATATTTAAATGGAGAACAAACTATTACAAACTGCGAAGAATTAAGACCAAAGGACTCAAAGCCGAAAGGTCAAAATTAGAAAAATAAATCATTTCTAAGGGCCAACTTCAGTGGCCTATTTGATACTATTATTATAATGCTGAGAATATTTTCAATTTTAAAATTTGCTGAAGAGCGACATCTAGATGTTATAAGCTACATAAAATTATTACTACTCACTAGCAGATGGCGCTGTTATAGATACATAACCCAGGACATAGATGGCGCTCCGTAAGTGCTAGTTTGAATTTTGATTTAACAGTAAAGTTTAAATTTAATTTAACTGACGTCTGATACTTATAACATAGGCATGAAGTTGTCTACCTTAGGAACAGACTTCCGTGTGTCATATAGTCAAAAAAAAAAATCAAAAAAAAACAACATATACTGCGTTTTGAGCATAGATGTTGTGCATAGAAATGGCGTACGATTTTTTTTTAATCGTGCTAATAGATACAGACTGAAAATCAGCGTCGTGTGCTCACGGCAATGCTGCGCTTGCATACTCCTTTGATGTTACAAGTTTTCTTTCTAATTATTTGCTAGTGTTGTATTTGTAACATTGGGAACAATAAAGCTCTTTTTATTATTATTTTTATTATTAAAACATCAATTTATGTACGCTATAATATAGAGTTGACACGTTTTTTTTTATTATAGTGATGTTATTAGGTAGATAGATAGGTAGAATAAACTTTATTGCACACAAGAACACATAGAAAACAATAATTAATAAGATAAGAAAAAAAACGTTGTAGTATAATATGGTACAATTAGGCGGTCTTATCGCTACATAGCGATCTCTTCCAGACAACCTAGTTTTTGGTATGGAAATAATCATAAAATATTAGTTGTAATAATTGTGTAAATAAAGTTTAAAAAGAAGTATAACTTCTATGAAGTGGACGGGCTTCTAATTGTCGAATTCTCTCTATTTTTTTTTTCACTTTTTATGTAAATTTTTCGATATATGCGAAATTGTCTTGGGGGCACTTCGTACCCTCGCGTTCGCCCAGAAAAAAGTCTTGAATACAATAATGTAGAAGTTTCGATAACTTAAAGTTGGAAAGACTGCTTCGGCGTAGGGGATTAATTGACGTATTCAACGAACATACCCGAGTGGGAGTATCGGGGATTTCTTAATTTCGAATTTAACGTTATTTTACTCCTGTCGTCGTGTGGAAACTTCGTGAGACCACGTGGCACGTTTCGTAGCAAATTATTGCTCTACGTAGCAGCGTTAAATAGACCGCTAACACTATCCCACTCACGATATTAGAGTGCATAGTTAGTCCCTTTTCGTGTGCAAATAGCGATCAGCGTTGTAATGAATATTGAATAATGGATCGGGCGAAACGAAGCTAATATTTAGCAAATGGATGCCATTGATGAATTGAGGCCTGCGTTTGTACAGTAATGGATATTTAGATGCTTGTTTAGTTGACTAGCTTTAGTTTCTATAGAAATGTTGATTACACGCACATAATCACCGAAACCATATGATTTTGGATTCGAATGGCTCGTTGGCGCAGAGGGCAGTGACCCTGCCTTCCGCTCCGGGGTCGTAGGTTTGATTCCCACCTAGAGTCTGGGTGTATTATCTATATGTATGTATTTAAAAAAATATTTGTGTATAACAGGCGTCTGTTACCTAAATAGTAACAGACGCTGTCTGATAAGAATACTAAATTGTTTACTTAAATTTATATGTAAATCATAATATAGTGAAAGAACTTAATTATTATAGTGAAAGAATTTAAGCTTTTTTAAAGGTCATTATAACTCGCTTTAAGCGAGGTTAAGGTTTATTCTTGTTATTATTTTAAGACAATGATTTTTAATTAAGTAAGTGATCAGATATTTTTATTACGTCTTTGATCCTGCATGAAGCCGTCCAAAAGCGTCGGCGTAGGAACCGACAGCTTCTCCACTTAATATAAATACGTGGTTCCCCTAATACTCCGCGATAAATCTGTACAAGATTTCCCATAAGCTTTCACGTGAATTTGTATTTTATTAGTTTTAAGATAAAGCTTCTTATCGAATGCAGCCGCCTATTTAAATTACAAGATTTCCTAGTAATAGTCGAGTACAACACAAAATTGCATCTTGTTCCTTTGTAGTAGAGCACAATATTGTTTGCGTGTCTAAATATGGGTCATATCTGCCATATTTTGGAACTTTTATAAACGATTAAATGGATTTTTTTTATAATCGCGTTCCATTTAAGTGGGTGCGGTATCAGATGGTAATTGTTTATACGCGTTAATGTTAACGACTTTGTTTTGATTTTTCTGTATATAACATGGGGCAAATGGGCAGGAATTCTACCCGAGTCTATATCGATAGTCCTTCGCTCAGATACTGTAATCCCCTCTATAACACGGTAGGTTTATTTCACATTCTGGGAAAACGTGTTGTAGGATTATTCTCGTACTACGCACTTGTACTGCGAATAATATAATATTATGCATCTCTTCTTCATCCTAGCGTTATCCCGCTTAAATACCAGGGTCCGCTTAAATTACAAAGAATGTGGCTGTGGGGGGAGTTAATGACCGATTGCAATTTGACGTCATCCTCGGAACAACCATGATCTCTGCAACCTCACGACGACACGAGAATCATCAAAAAATCATAATGGTTTTAGGAAATACGTATACTTTTTGATTTATCCTATATCGATCATTAGCGAGTTCATATGCCGACTGGCATTTGGCTGAAAATCGGCTAAAAATTTACTGACTATGGCCAGTACCTTTTTCGAAGGCTGGATCTGCGCCTAGAGGGACACAACGAATCTCGGCATTCAATACATACTTACGTTACCCTATCTCTCTCTTTCGTAACGTTGCACTATCTCTTTCTAAAAATTGTCGATCGGACACTTTTCGTATTTAGCTCCAAAGTGAAGAAAAAACGTCACTCCAAATGTGATTCTACATATCGCAAAGACACTCACCGCCCAGTGTAAATATTTCTTCAAAAGGCACTCCGGAAGTGACCGTGGACGGCACCTTAGTGAGCTTCTTGTCCTTCTTCTCTTTGTCCTTCTCCTTTATTTTCTCCTTTTCCTTTTCCTTCACCTTTTCCTTATCTTTATCTTTGACTTTTTCTTTTTTGTCATCTTTTAACTTCTCCTTAGACTCAAGTTTAAACTTTGCCTTCTCCTCTTTCTCCTGTATAATAATAAAAGAGTTTTGGTAAAAAGTAATATTATACACAAGTTGATTCAATTCATTTGGGTGATTGAGGAGGTCGGGGCCTAAACAGTGGTCGGCATTTGAGTCGATAGCTAGGCTAAGTTGCTCTGTCTGCGACCGGGTGATAAATGGGTGACCCATTCCAGCACTGGTTTATATTTGATATCTGACCTCCTCCGCGTTTCGGAAGGCACGTAAAATAGTGGGACCCGATTAATGTCACTTTGTAATATTCGTTGTAAAGTTGTAGAGTGGGGGTTCTGTAGATGACGCCCCATTCCCCCCCCCCCCTTTTTTTTTTCAACACACCCACCCCTTCCCAAAAACCCCAAAAAAAAAAACGTAACATAAAAAAAAAAAAAAAAAAAAAAAAAAAAAAAAATCCTCATTTTCTGCATCAAGACTTCATTAAAATGTAAATTATGAAGTAAGATCTTCTAACTTTACTTAACTAACTTATTTGGTGTATAAATACAATGAAGATAACATAAATATAATTAAAAATACTATATTTTTTATAATTACTTTTACGGTTAATTCTAATATTTTAAGGTATAAATGCATTATTTTTTTATCATATATATATATCTATAATTAATATATTAATCGTTGTTCGTTACTCTCGCTGAAACTCAGAAAAGGTACAGCACCTTTTTGAATTTGTATGAAGTGTGTGGCTAAAAATATTGTCTACTCTCTAATATACCTAAAATTATATAAAGCGATAAGATATCCATCGTTAGAGACCAAACAGCGTCTATTGGGGATACAATTATAGTCTCACTGAAATCATAAACCATGTACCAAGCATGGTAAGAAGAATAAAAACAATCGTCCAATAGCAGATTTTTATTAAACACTTTACGTCCAGCGACGGATATGTAACGGAGAAAGAGATGGGTAACATTAAGCATGTTTTTTGTGACGTAAATGTGAATGTGATGGAATATACGTGTTCCTTAAACGTTATTTATGCTTTGAAAATCTGCGTTGGTCGACTTCACGGAACCGTGACACGTCGAGCGAAACTTCCGCACGGTGAATTTTTATGAGTGTCACCTCTGCACGGCAAGTGTTAGTTTAGTGCCAACATGACTCTCGTGCATTAATGACTCACTTTCCCCTCGGTGCAATAATCTACTATAAGACTTTATCAAAGTCTACATTATAATTATAATTATATACTGTGTATGTAATTTTTTACAAAAACACATTATTAAATGTCTACTTATACATAAATGTATGACGTCTTGCACGATTACAGCAACAATCTAAGAATACAACCTTGTAAGAAGCAATATTGACTAGTCCCAATTAAGGATTCCCTTATTCAATGACAGGTGAAAGACAAATTGCATGGGAATCTACGAGTAACGATCATGAGAAAATAATCATCCGCTGAAAGGGCAGAGCAATTGTTATACAATGTCTGTATAAACTACGGACTACTATGTCGAGTCTAGTATAAATATTATGGATTTCAGACGGCTCATCGCCGAAAATGGCGCCTTGAGATCTAATACGACGATATCCGATGACGTAATAGCAGCATTGATAGCTCAATTGTAATTAAATTGACTGAAGTTCATAACGTACTCCGTTCAAACCCTCGCACCCACTCCTAACACACGCCGTTGAAATCGTTAGTCCAACGATTGACTTCTAAACTTACTCCACTACTCTCTACGGCCATTTATCGCCACACACCACACTCACACCTCCTTGACACAGTCCTGTATCTTATCAGTGGATTCCAGCATAATACAAAATATTATAAACTAGCTGTTTCCCGCGACTACGTCCGCATAAAATTGCGAGAGTACTTATAACCCTTTAATCTGGCCTAAATTAAAAATCCGAAAAATCTTAGTCCGTGTGACGTGACCGACGGGCCCTTTTCCTTTTGTTGTTGTAGGCCTCATACGCAAGCAAGCAAGCAAGCAACGTGGTATGATAAATCGTTGTCGATTAAACTGTGCAGTTTTTCCTAAAGACTGCACAATTTTATCGCAACAATTTAACTATACAGTTTTTTCGCAACGATTTAACGCAACGTTTGTGGCGACTATTACGCGTTATATCTTATAAAACGCATCCTTCTTAAAAACTTAGAGACTCAATAAAGTGTGAAGAAACTACATACTAATTGCTGTAATGACAAATTTTGGATGGCGAAGTATATATAAATGTATATCTATACTAATATATAAAGCTGAAGAGTTTGTTTATTTGCTTGAACGCGCTTATCTCAGGAACTACTGGTCCGATTTGAAATATTCTTTCAGTGTTAGATCCGACCCGTTTAGAACAGTACTTTTTAAAATTTTATTTTAAACGCTATTGCCGCCAGACAGTAAATAAATCCTAAATATTTAATTCACATAGATTTATCGTCTAGAGTTGTGAACGAGGAACGAGAAAGCAGCGAAACATTAAATATAATTTAATTCGCCAGACATGTTTTGTATACGCTATCAGGCAGTTTATCAGCAAACGCTGGAACATGCCGTAAAACTAACAGAGTTACTACTCAGTGGTACCGTTCCGTTAAATTATACCTAGTAACTGTCAACTATAACTGTTTTGAGTTGGCGTTGGACAGAGTTCAACCGGAGTTCCGTCCGGAGCGGCATAGTAGAATGCGACTAGTGACCCTATGTCGCTCCACCGGTGCCATTTCTAAAAGGGTCGCACCTGAAAATCAGCGCTATCGCTCTTGCGGCAGCATGAAATGCTGAGGTGCAGCATTTTTACCTTACGGGCCATAAAAAAAATCTGTAATTTTCGCTGTTTTTGTTTACTAGTATATTTAGGCTTTGTAAGGTAAATAAAAAAAATAATAATAATAAAAAAATTCGACATAAATGGCCATATTGTTTTTTCATAGCTTCTAGGGATCACAGACTTTAGCATTTGGTATTTATTTAAACTTTATACTTCTACGGGTTTCTGAGGAAAATGATCTTGACGGACAGACACACAGATAGACAAACATACACTGATGCAACATAAATTTACAGATTTCGGATTTTTTCTTTTGCTTGTGCTGTAAGATATTGCCTCTTGCCAAATTTCACGAATCTAGGTCAACGGTAAGTATCCTATAGGTTTTGGTACCATTTGAAAACGTATGGGAAATGTGACATAAACGGCCATTTCTTTTGATTGCGCATATTTAGCAGGTTGATATTTTCACAGCTTCAAGAAACCGCAGACTTCAGTATTAGGTAGTAATTTAACAAATACGTTCAAAGCTTATCAGATACGGAACCCTTCTATATAAGCGTTCTTGACACGCTCTTGGCCCTTTCATTTTTATAACTCTATACCTCACTGGCATGATATTAATTCCTCACCCATTGTTTAGCAATGGACGTTGTCAAAAAGTTTATTTTCGATTAGTATTACTTACGTGGTGGCGAAATCGAAGCTTACTCGAGACTTTAATTAACGATTAGTGTACTCAAGATAAACGATCTCGACAAGGTAGACCAACAACCAATAAGCAATATAAAAAAAGCTTGGATATACGACAACTATCTTACGGCACGTCACGACTAACGTGCGACTTTAGATGTCCTTTCTAATAAAGAACATTAAATGAAAACTTTTGGTGCAGGTTGAAAACGTCGCCAACGTATGTACGCACGCCCTGTGCGTGGCGCCCGCGTCGCTCGGGGCTAGGGAACTGTTGACCCGTTCGATGAATGCACCGCAAGCCATCGCTGCCGTGGTCTACGGATTGGCTCTTTGTCTTCTATTCGCAGTCTCCACCACATTCCATTCTGTATGCTGTTGTAAATCGGACACGTAAGTTTTTTTTTTACATACACGTTATAAATCGATATCTTCCACGTAAATTGTTGTAACCCAAAATTCCCAACTTCACAGTAGAGCGTCACAAACATGTAAATTGAAATAACATCCTTATTATATAACACATTTGTGTATACAATTACAAATTTAATAATGACGATTATATTGTTGTTTACAATAATGTATGAAAAAGTAACTGTTACATTACAGTTTAGGTGTTTGTAACGCTTAACTGTTAAGCTGGGAATTTGGGGTTACAACAACTTACGTAGAAGGCATCGAAATGCTTATTTTTTACTGCCTGTGGATCCTCATACTTGCGATGTTAGACTATGCCACCGTGACGTCAAGTATAATGTAATAAAATGTTTTTATGGTGATTTTTAACGGCATCAAATACAAAAATCATATGTGGCCATTTAAACTGCGTATTTATTACTTGGAAAGCTGTAATATTTTAGGATACTCTTTGTTATTTTACTTTTATATCAGTTCATTAAACTGTTATCTGTACGTCTATATTCCAAATAAAATTTAAGGGTCTGTTTGTATTGTTAATTTTTTTTTTGACTAATTGCTTATTATTTATATACGATACCTATAGCAAAAACACAAGTTAAAACAATTTTGTCTGTTTGCCTTATTTTCATATCGGTCTGTTTGTTCCGGGTAATCTCCGAAACGGCTGGACTGATTTGATCGCGACTTTCATTAGTAGACAGCTGATTTTACAAGCAATAGCTTAGGCTACTTTGGATTTACCTAAATAATTAGGATTTCCCAAAAAAAATTGAAACACTCAACAGTTAACAAAATCATTGAATTCACGCCGACGAAGTTGCAAGTTACAGCTAATGATATATAAGAAAGTTAGACGGGTTAGAAAATGTTAAAAAAAAAATATAAATGTTAGATAAAACTTTTCAACAATAACGCGCCGGAAATTTTGTTTAACAACAATTTTCCTATTTGTGAAAGGTTTTAATTGGTTTCTAGAAACCATGTTTTTATAAACTTATTACTTGTATATTAGCTGTAAGTTTTCCTTAATTTAAAAAAAAAACTAAATTCGTAAACTCCATGAAAACTCAGTTCTCGCTAAAACATCGCATCGCATTTACCGGGCTGTCGTAAATTTTAATTTGCCTAAGTACTAGGTTTTGTTTCACGATGATACTAGAAAGTACTTTCTCCATTGTTGAAGGTTACGTTTGCAACGTAATCCTTCGGGAGTAGAATGCTTAGCTATTAAACTGATTAAAGTTAAAAGAAGCTGCATAAAACGTCAATAACACGATAAGTACATCGAATTGCTGATGGGTATTACTTATAGGGCGTACGTAAAACTAAAAATTTCATAACGATAATTGATTTTAGATAAAGAGAACGGATTGCTCATTTTTATTTTCTAAAAACATTCCTGTATTCAGTATTTTATTAAAAAAAAAACATTGGTTGACTGTGAAGTCGGTTTAAGGGCGATAATTTCACGTGATCACGCCGAACGCTTAGGCCTATCGTACCTATCTATCGCTTGTTTCGCGCTCTCGTTTGCAAGCTCGGCTCGGGCGGAACGTGACACTTTCGTGCGCGCAGCTCGTCGATTTATAAGACGTTACCACGTCAAAGCATAATTTTGTAAATGTTTTTAAACATTTCTTAAACAGCTCTTAATTCTAGAAGCATTAATTGTTTTTTGTGTGTGTTGTCATTAGTTTTAAACAGATCTTAATTCTAGGAGCATTAATTGAAATAATCATTAAAGGTGTGTTCCTTAAGCCAGGAGAAATGTTAAATATAATTATCTTTAAAGGACATTTATTTCTCGTGCAGATTTAATATTCCCTTTGAAGCTACTAAAAAGTTTACTGTAGACGAGATGAAGTTTAAATAAAGAAAGTTTGAGAGAGGTCCTTAAAAGGATGTGTAAAGTTAGTTTGCTCTCTCTCTAATATAAATACCGAAACTCGGGAGACTTTTGTATGTGGAACGAATAGGAATGATATACAAAAATATAGTACGTCGTAGAACGTACAGTCCGCAATGTTCATTTATGAATTTTTAATCAACAAAAAGTTACAAAACGTTTCGGGTTTCGGTTTAATTCTTACTAGTTGTTCCCCGCGATTTTGTCCGCGTAAAATTAGATGAAAAAGTTTAGCGTGATGGTTCATTGTATTTAGTCAAAATCGAAATCGTTTATTCATATATACGAAGAGCTATATTTTTTTCGTATTTCCATATGATGACTGTGTTCTCGAAGAGAAGCCGTTTATATAAATCATGGATTTACAATCAAAAATATAAATCTCCAAAGATATGGTATTACTGTCGAGACAAAGCTTTAGCTATCTGATATGTTCGACTGCTTTATTGATATTATTTTGCTAAAATTCAGACAATATTTCTATAAGTTTATTATCCCGATCAGTGCAATTCCACTTATCTCTTTTTGTGGAGGTAATCTAAGGCGACGTAGGGACTTCCGATGATTCAGTAGTCTATTAACAAATAATATCAAACGGCAATCCAGCTAGCTAAATGATTATCACAAAAACTATTTCATTTTATGGATATACTAGCTGTGCCCGCGACTTTGTTCGCGTAAAATTAGTTAAAAAATACATTCAATTTTAGCATAATGATATATAGCCATTCTCGACAAATGTGCTATCTATCACTGAAAGAGTTTTTCAAATCGGACCAGTAGTTCCTGATATTAGCGCGTTTTTTTTTTCAGTTTTAGATAGGTCATTTATCGAGGAAGGCTAGAGGCTGTATGTCATCACGCTAAGACCAATACTAGCAGAGCACCAAGGAATTTCAAAATCGCGGAAGGATTTTTCCCCTTTTGAGAGCTTCATTATTACGTTGACGGAGTCGCGGGAACAGCTAGTAATAAAGAAGTATCTTTGAAATGCAATTTTTAGGCTGCTCCTTGGTACAGTGAATATTGATAGTGCGAATTGTGTGGACGATTTAGGCGACGGGAAGCCAATTGTTACGTATGAATGGAGAGGAGATTCTATTAGCGACAGATCCGCTCCTTTGGGGACGGAAAGTGGTCATCAATGCGTTTTAAGGACTAGGCTTGTCAATATGTTTCTGCTTATTCTATCGTCATATATCCTTTTTTGAGTCAAAATTAACAAATATTGTCCTTACTATAGTACCAGGCGTACAATTATTTTTTGATAAAGTAACATAAGGATTTCCCCTAAATGTGACAGTAGCAACTATTTGTGTAGAATAGAGATGCATAGAGCGGTTCTTTAAAAGTAATTTGTATATTAATACGCGAAGTAAAACCTTTAGAGGAGAGTGGTCTAAGAGTGGGGAGGCCTTTGCCCAGCAGTGGGACATTATGGGCTAATTAAAAAAAAAACTTTAGGTACCATTTTAAGAAAGTTGTGCTTACCGAGGAGTATGAAATTTGGCGCAATTATAGTTCATATAGAGGAAGGCGTGCAAATGCTAATATTTAATTTTGTAATATGCAATGTTACCATATTAAATTATAAAAATAAAACCACACGCACACCAATGCCAGATCACTTATACACACATGTATTGGATGATATCAAAGCGTAATCGTGACAACAGTACGTTATATTAATTGACAAATTTTGTTTTTCTGTGAGTAGAATAATATAATATTATATCTTTGTATACAAAAAGGTTTATGGGCGAATTTCGTCCAGCCGACAATCTATATTAATCTCTGACCTTTCGTTTTTATATCATTAATATAGATTTATCATATAAAAGCAGAAGGTCATCTAACACGAAATCTCGAAAATTGCGGGACGTACAATGATGAAATTTGAAGAAGTCGCGAGAAACAGCTAGTTGTTTATAAAGAAGCCCTTTGAAGTAATGTGTTTTCATTATTAAAGGTAGTACTAAAAAAAAAATTTTTTTCATTACGCCATAGCCTGTAATTTATATACAGAAACTAGCGGACCCGGCGGACGTTACTTTGCCCAAATATAAGCTATCCTATCTTTCAAGTTGTATCAAACTGCACACGGTGTGCAAATTTGATTAAAATAAAGTAGGTACTTTAGAAGTCTTTCGCGGACAAACAACGTCACGCGTAATTTATATATATATATATTTTTTTAAAGAATATTAGGAATACTTTTTAGGTATGTATAATATTCCCTTTTCCCCTCTTATTTAGCTTGAATTAAAAGCTTGTATTAGGAGTGGGCTACACAACATAACATACAGAAGAATTCTATACAAAGGAGTACATCTAGTCACTAATCAATGAAAGAGATCCATTACGAAAAGTACAGATTAAAACAAACTTCTCAGTAACACGAGCAGATAGTAAAAAGATACATCGTTAGCGGCAGATCGTTTGAAAACAAGATGGATACGGGACGAACTTTTCTCATTAATTAAAACTAACAAACTAAACATCGAGTATCAGGTTACGTACAAACAATAAAGTATACAACACTCTCAAGGTAACCTATTTTCTTCGGAGAAAAGTAAATACTTTTATTTTCTTTATATGTTTTATTGTAGCTGTTACCCGCAACTTCTTTTGCGTTGTATTCTTCTACCAAGCGCTATCCTTGTCTGGACCGAATGTTATCTAACGTCATCCCCGAAACCCCCACTATCTCACGACTAATATAACTAAATATACGAGCTCTGTGTTTCAGCAGGCACGTAAAACAGTGGGTCCCGATAAAGGTCACTGGGTGATTAGTCGTTAGATTGTAAATATTCCGGGGATGACTTCAGACGGAAGTCTTTCACCATGAATCGCCTCATATCTACATCCTCTACAATCTAGACGGACCCTGGTACTAGACCGGGATAAAGGTAGGAAAAACAGATGTTAAAGTTTTGTATGAATAAATAGAAAGAATTGTTCAAAATTTTCTTGTATTTAATTCACGCGAGCTCAATTTTAAAACAATAATGAGGCAGGGTAACAACATTTTCAGCGGTAAAACTTACGATACGTCCACTAGTGCCGACAATTTCTGCCGAATGTGAAAACAGCATCAAAAATAGTTCGGGGTTCGGAGTTCGGTTCACGTACCGTAGTAGATCTAACCAGTTATCAGACAGATAAAGAGAAAGATCTACCCCCTGGACAAAAATCATTTTGTTCTGGGTTCTTCTATATTGTACGAAGAAGTTAATTAGAACTTTTTGTAGCCTGATTATACATAAATCGCGACAAGCCCTGGCTTTGCACGGGCGCATGTCAATGGAATACATCTATTATACATATAAACCTGCTTTTAGAATCAATCTGTCTATTGATGAAGACCGTTACGTAGTTTAAAGGATGTACTTATACAAGAGCGGAATGCAATTTTGTTACATTTGATGCTGATTATATACCCGTTATAGATAAAAAAATATCTTTACGAATAACCTTTGTAGAGTCTATCTCCTGATGATGCTTCGGTGTCGAAGCGAAACGTGCGTTAAGGCACATCGGAAAGTCAGTGTAGTACTGTGCTTTGGTGGCGGATTCGGTGGTGACAGCATTACACCGATTTTCCCTCGTATTCATACACGGATTAAGGCAAAGTAGTTTAGTTTTTCATGCATGTCATGGATTTCCGAAAAGTAACGCCTGATTCTATTAGTTATAAAAAATATCCTTAATTTATTCTTCAATGGAACCAAAAATTACTAAAGAGCTTTAATTAAAATTTTTGCAAAGACAAAGAGGGTTTAATGGTTCGAAAAATCTGTCGGAACGCAACCTCGGGGGCGAGCCAATTACGTTCACTTCAAAAAAGGACATCGAAACAGAAATGAGGGAAAGGAAAAAAGCGGGTAATACTTAGTATTATTATAAAATAATATCCTCAACGTTTCCCCCTCATAAATCGTAGTACGTAGTCGTCGCATGGTGGCACGTAGCGAGCTCGTAACTCAAAGCATTCAGGCGCGTGAATTTTCATAAGATTTTTATTCCTGCTGTCGTGTAAAAGTATAGGTATATTAACGGAATCATAGGTAATATTTAGTATTAAAATAATATCCTCAACGTTACCAAATCTCCGAGCGTATTCGTCGCTTGATGGCACGTAGCGAGCTCGTAACTCAAGGCATTCAGGCGTGTGCATTTTCATCAGATTAATATGGCTGCCGCCGTGATCTGAATCAGTGAAGCCGACATATCTTTTCCATTAATAATTTTGAAATTGTTTTTGAATATTTTTCTATTAGTATCTCTGTCACACAATATAATAAATCCACTCAACTATTTCCTATTGATATTTTGAGTCCAACATCGGAAGAATAAATTTTTCTTGACTCCACTCGACTAGACTAAGTGTGGAGTGTATATGGAAGGGCTTTGCTTGCTATATTTGGCATTGTTACTGTATGAAAATCAATTCAAAAAATATTTTTTGGATATAACGAAATATCCCACGCAAGTTTTTCCATCACGTATATGACATGCGAGCGTCCACCAGGCACGTTCCCAATGATTAGATTGTGTTTGTTGATTCTCGTGTTTGATTAGTGCTTATTATTTTTACCTTAAGCTAGTTTTGGGGATACAATCATATTGGACGTGCCTTTCTGCGACGTGACAAGATTGAAGCGCTTAGGTTACGTTAATTTTTATCATAACCGGTCAAACGATTTTCGAGAAATAAACAAAAGTCTAAAAATTTATATACTGACTTCAACACATCAGTAGGTGTCTACTGAATCGTATGAAAGTACAAGTATATTTTTTCTTCTCTTTATTACAAAAATATTTATTTTAACATTGTTATTTTATAAATAAAAGGAAAATCCTTCAAAATTCGCCAAGGAATTAAAAAGCAAGGAATTAATTAGTACTTTTGTACGATTTAGTAGACACCTACTGATGTGTTGAAGTCGGTACCATTTGCATCGATTTAGCGGGGAACCTATTTGGCTTTTAGCTTTCAACATCTTGAAGGTATGGTAAAATAATCTATAATTGGGTAAAAAGGTTGGGTTTTTGATACTGAAGGCATACATGAACAACCAAAACGGACGGTTTTGATGGAACTTTTACAAAAATAAACGCTTTTTCCTCCCACAGGCCCAAAGGTACGAGGCGGCGTCCACAATCTTCGGCCCCCACACCCTCGACATCTACCTCAATAAATACGTGGAACTAACCAACGCACTCCTACAGGTCAGTGCTTCATAGAAAATAATGTGTTTTTTTTCTCTTTAGATGTCATTTACGACTTCTAACTCCTCTCCTGTCCTTGTCAGAGGCTGACACATTTTTAACCCCCCCCCACCTCCCCTACCCTCCCCCCTCCCCACCTCCCCTCTCCTCCCCTCTCCTAACCTCACCTCACCTAACCTCACCTAACCTCACCTAACCTAACCTAACCTAACCTAACCTAACCTAACCTAACCTAACCTAACCTAACTCACCTAGTTTCTCCGTATTGATCCGTTTGTAAATAAATGCTCATTCTGCCCTACTCTATTAAATTATTTTAGTTCATACAGACGTATTCTTTCGTTGTTCTGTCTGCGTTCACAAACATTCTAATTCTTATTCTATTTTGCTCGTTGTTACTTTAGTGGTAACGCTTAAAACGAGCTTTCGTTTACACTAAAATATCGAGATAGAATGTTCTTGTTATAGCTCTACATTGGTTTATTCTAAACCAACCCTAACATAGAGTATGTATGAAGCCCGAAAAAGAAACTAGAACTGAAGACGAAGAATGATATCGAGGATGACAATAAAACAAAAAGAAGAAAATAATAAAATAACAACGGCGCGGGCCTTCAGCTCGTGGAGTATACAATGACAATAAAAAAAACATAAAGTAAGTAGATTATTGGAAACCGACCTGATAATATGATTACCCGTCACAGAATTCCTTTAAACAATGTAAATAATCGTAAATTTAAAAGTTTTTATTCACTATTATTATACCAACATAACATATGGTTTTCTAAAATAATAATAAGGTATATCTAGCATGCTCTTCTTCGATTTAGCCTAAAACTTGTGCTAGGAGTAAAAAAGACAATAAATACAGTCGAGTATTGAAGTGGGTCCTTTGCAGTATTTAACTGATTTCTGTACTAACTTTCATTGGGCGTTTGGGGCTATAATAACTTAATTAAAACCCCATGGTAAATACTATCTAGGGCTTCATTTTTAATATCCAAAATTTTTTGAATAAATAGTTCATAGCTGCATCCTTTTGATTCTTGGTATTGCCAATTCACAACTATAACCTCATATTTTGTATATTAGGGAAAGACGTATTAAAATACCATCTTAAAATGTAACATATATGTAAACATGTAATTATTGCATTGTTTTCAGTTAATAAAATAAAATCATAAACCGTAATACGGTAATACTGTTTCAGGTAAATTCGTGCAAAACTTTTTATGTGGCTGGCAATAGAGTATAAATTCTAAACATTTCGTTCTTTTATCAAGAGAACAAAAAAATCTACATCTATGTTTTTGTGTTTGTTTTTGATTCAAATGAATAAAATTAAGAATTATCAAAAAAATACATTGCGTATTCATAATTGAGTTTACTCATATAAATAATGTACATTTATTTAGAACAAATAATAAAAAATTATACTGTCCATAAAAATGTTGAATATCACTGAATCTTCACTTTGACCTTGAACTTTGTTTGTCTATGGTTTGATCTCAATTTCCGTCGGGAACTAAAATAGAATACATTTTTTAAAAGCAATTCTTATTCGCTGTATCAGATAGCGACCAAAGTTTGTGTTAAGATTGAAAATTATAGGTCTAGTTATTAAAAATAATAGATTCGAATCCCCATAGATCATGGTCTCAACAACAAACGACTAAAAACCCTGTATCCTGTATATATATTGAGAAATATTAGACTTCTTAAACTTTTAGGTGTAACTTCATTCAGCTGCTAAAGCGTTGATTACAGCCATCGTATTTTTAAAGATTAACTTTATTTAATTTTAGTTTTATAAATTTTTCTGCACTAATATTATAAAGAGGAAAGGTTTTACATGCCTACCGAAACACGGAGGAGGTCGGATATTTGAAAACCAGTCTTAGAATGGGTCACCCATCCATTACTCGGCCGCGGTAAAAACTGCTTAACCTAGCGATCGAATCAAATGCCGGCCACTGATTAAGCTACGACCTCCTCACAGATAAGCTTTTTTATATGGATTAATAAAAACTACAATCATAACATGATCTAGCAATTTGGGATTTAAAATGATTACCCAATATGCGCATCTCCTCGCAATATATCAGTCAAAAGAAGATGGATTCAGCTATTCAATATACCTTATGAATACCACATTAATCCCGGCCATCCTTATCAAAGACCCATTCAGTGTGCTGGTAAGTTAATTTTTCGGCGTCCGGCCCTTCAATTTCATATTATTTGTCAGAGTTATTTGTATAGTTATAAAAGAATTATTGAATAAATGTGTATACATTGCGGGTAATTTGTATGATACGCCTTTTAAATACGGTTTCGTTAGTTTAAAAACGCTCGCAGTTATGTAAAATGCCGAAGGCAAAAGGTATATTGCCGTGATATTATACATTATGCCTAAACATTTGATTGATAATTTAAACGCCACGCGACACGACAAATTGAAGTATTTAGTTTTGTTTCTTACCACACGCGTCACTGCTGATTAAATAAAAACAAAATGGCGTCAAGCACTGGTTTTATGAAGAAAATATATTGAAAGTTTTGCAAATATTACGTAACTGATAGAATCAGGCATTACTTTGCGGAAATCCATGACATGCATGAAAAACTAAACTACTTTGCTTTAATCATGCCGGAGCCAGACATAGCTTCATTTGAATGATCATTTCAAAGATCATATAGTGTGGCCGTGGATTTTGTAGCTACACAAAGGTTTGTATTACTATGTAGTCTTCAAGAGAAAAATGTAAATACGTTTCGAGCCATGTCTGGCTTCGGCATAAGACGCGTTATGTCTTAGCAGCTTCAAATCCGTAGAAGCCGGGTTTGATACCCGATTTTACTAAACTATTTTTGGCCCCACTTTTGCCTCAAGCTTCGATTAATACGTATAGCCCGTTTTTTTAAGAAATTCGATAAGCGACGTCTAGAATTCAACTTTATTAAATTCTATTTTTACCTTCAGTACAAATTCCACACGTCATATAACTCTGATATACGAGGCAAGAATGGAAATATATGAGAAATATATATATGTTCATGTAAAATATATATACTACCAGTGATTTCCCTCGGGTGGAAGGCTAGACTTTCTCTGAGGTTAGGTAACAACGTGAGTTGGGTTTGTAACGAATTTTGTGGTATTTGTTGACATCAACCCTAATGAACACATATAAACCCATGTCTTTAGGATTTAATGAAATGTCGTATGTCACACACAGAGTGAATGAGAAACATAGTAAATTTGGGTTTATCTTTTCTCTACAAATTTATGTACATACTAGCTGTGCCCGCGATTTCGTCCGCGTTAACTTAGTTTAAAAAAATAGATTCAATTTGAGCGTGATGACATATAGCCTTCCTCAATAAACGGGCTTTTTAACACTGTAAGAATTTTTCAAATAGGACCAGTAGTCCCTGAGACTAGCTTTAGTGTTATTAGAGCGAAAAATTTTAGGTTATATTCAAATTCGAAAAGGTCCTAATAAAGTAGGTTTAATAGGGTACAAGTAGCTTTGTTTCAATGTCCTCTATCAGACAATCTAAGAATTATTTCGATATCTATACTATAAGATTTCTTTTAATTTGACGAATTCACTGCAATTTTTTCTGTGATGTAACTACAAATTTACGGTTTCCGCGTCTATTCCTACACATTAGATAGATATAGCTTCTTGGCAAATTTCATGATTCTACAACGATAATTACCCTCTAGGTTTTATTCTTAGATTGCCTCTAAGAATTATTTCGATATCTCCATCCAATACTGAAATACAGCTATTTTTGTCTGCCATTTTTATTTAATTATAAGCATAATTAAAATGAGTCGTAAATGACAAAACATTTTTTGCGATTTCCCAAAGATCAGCTCTTTTGAGTTAGGTCAGTTTCTTTTTGAGCGTGCGACTTGTCAATAAATCGTTGGGATATAGCTGTGCAGTTCAATCGGGCTTTAATGCAAGCTCTGTGAAGAACTACCGAAAAGAGCGATTGCCATCCAAACGCAACGATAAAACTGTGCAGTTTAGTCAACAACGATTTTTCATACACATGATCGATAAAACGGCGCCGTTCAATCTTTACAGTTAAATCGCAACGATTTATCTATACGTTTGTATGTATGGGCATTAGGGGTCCATACATTAGGTCAAAAGAATTTTACGATTTTTTAACTCCTCCCCCCGTCCTTATCACAGGTTGTCACATTACTTGCCTTGGTGTGACATCTTTTTTGTGGCTTCGCTGCTTACGAAGTTCTACAGGATATTGGGAGGAAGGAAAACAATACTGCTTGTACGAGAACAAGCTTTATTTTTCCTTTTTTATTGTATTTTTATAATAAAGTTTTTATGACAAGCCTTATTCTTTTTCATCACCTATGTATATTTTGTTACAGGAGGTCGTAACTTTATCAGTGGTCGGCATTTTCAAGATTTTAAGTAAAACGAATAAAAATGTCGTAGTTTTACGATCGATGTAAAAGAAAAATTTATTTTTGCTTAACTTTATGGCTGAACAATGTCTGCTGGGTTCACTAGTATATCAATAAAAATAAAATAAAATAATTTTTAGCAATAAAATAAAGAAGTCAAATTTTTCCCATTTTTCGAAAGTCGGCACATAAGTACTTCATATTAGATTACAACACATTAAAAGGGCCCTTCACAACAATTCGGGCAATTTTGGACAATGCAACAAAAGGACAATAACAATTGTCCTTTTTGGCGGCAACCGTGCGTGAGCTTTTGACTGAGAGTGACTGACTAAGAGTGATATATGTTACACACAGACGCACACACAAGAAAAAAAAGCTTTAAAAATACAATGAAAGAGTAAAGAGAAATAAATACTAAACGAAAAAAATGCGGTCTTATGCAAAGTCGTCTATATAATTATATGTAGCGGCTGCTACATAACAAGATGGCAATGATGTCAAGTGGAAAAGGTTACACCAAAAAGCAAAACTAGATGGCGCTGTACGGATGATGACGACCGCAGTACAAGAACTAACTCACGCAAGCGAAGTCAAAATTAATTTAATTTTAATAATTAATTTATTACCCATATAGTAGTATTGCGTTGGTACAAAAATTTTCCAAACCAAAGAAATAGACAGGAGATTGTCCATGTTAAGAAAAAGTGAAAATCTAATGGCAACAGAACCAGTGGACAAGAACATTTTGGTCCATTGACGACCAAATTTACCCCTCTAGAGTCCACCGTACATATCTCTGCGCAGCCGCCGTTCATGACTGCGCAAGGATCTTTGGCACCTATTAAAAATGTAAAATCAAAATATATGACAAAAGCCATAGTAACAATAATATATATCCGACGGTACCCGCACAAGGTAATTTCATGTACCGTGGGTACAAGGTGACAAATTTACAATTCATATTTACAATTGCAGCTGCAACGTTTATAGTAAATTAGATTTTACAGCTTACGATGAGAATCATTATAATTCAAGTAGACTTTTGAAATCTTCCTCATCATAAATATAACTGAATGCATATCAAGTGTTAACTAGCGGTGATGGAATTTGGAAGTGCATAGGAGGAATTTATTCACGTTAACTTAGCGTATGTCTCGCTTAGATGTAAGCGACAGTTTTTGAGGAGTGCAACCAACTCTACTCATTAAAGTGTAAAACTATATTAAAGGTATTTATTCAAAGCGACGCCAATTTAAGGTGTTCATTTTGTCACATTTTTCGCATTGACGTTTAAAGGTTAACAGGACTAAAGGATAGCCTGCACTGACTCACATGTCTGATGGTCTGGTGCTATTAGTACCACGGCGCAGGGGCGTGGCACGTCACGGCGCAGCGCACGCACAGCACCGCCACCCCGTTCCGCGGCGAAGACTCCACGCGCCTCCCAGTCAGTCCACGCCACCCAGCCACCGCCGACCGCCACCGCGAACGGGTGTTCGGCTTGCGACCGCGTTACGATCTACACAAACCGCCACAAAACATTAAACATCAATTACGCAAAGAGAGACCTAAGCCCTCCAACAAATATACTTTAACTCCTCGATTCAACTCTACTGCCATACTTGTAGAATGGTAACTATGAATAGATTCGGAGCAGCGAGTCATATTGTAACAGAAATAATCGATGATTTGCTGGGTCGCCATCATCACAATAGATGTAGAGGACTATATAAATATACACAAATACAATATTCTATGACGTTATATCGCTTCATCTGTGGTAGGATATTGGAACTGTATACACTCCTTTACACCAATAGCAGCGGCCTGATGTAGGGATCTGAAATTGTAATCCATACCGAATGCTGGACGCAATGATGATGACGCTTCATCCCGATAACAGATACAGAACGTCATCCTCGTCAACTTTATCATAATCTTTATAAACAATAGATCATTAGTATTGAAGAAGATATTTTGGTGAGATGCAGTCCGCATTTGAGTTTTCAAACATAGTTCAATAGATTGTCTTTCCCATTTCCTTCATATTTTTCATCTATTTGGTGTATAATGTACAGTTGAAGTGGTGAGTAAGGTTGTAAGCGCTCTTTGTCTTCAAACCAAAGGTTAGCCTAGATTATACCCGCACCTATATCCTACCCTTTTGGGTAGGACATAGGTGCGGCAACGGGCAATTGAAATTACACAGTATATTAATTTACAAGCGCTGCTAGCCATTATTGGATAGGTTACGCCTTGTTTACTGTCATATTAAAATAAATAAAAGACACACGCACCTGTCGGTGAGAGCCGTCGTAGTGCATACGTTCAATCTTGTCAAGGCGAGCGTCTGCCCAATACAAAAGGCGCGCGGAGTGCTCCAAAGCCAGTCCATTGGGCATCAGGATATCCTTGGTGACCAGCACCTGCCGTAAACGCCTGCTAACCAGAGCGCGTTCTATGCGCGGCCGCGTTGAATTCCAGTTGGTCCAATATATCCGCCTGGTGGCAACATCATTACAAAATATAAACAGATTTTCTTAGAATTAAGCAGTTTTGATGACCTTATTACGTTGCAATGAAGTTATTAGTGTTGTTGTATTTTAATGTTGTGCTTTCACCGATCCCTGTGTTATGGTGTCCAGCATCATGACAAAGTACGGTTCGATAGGCTTGCGGTTAGGTGGGTTAAACGACACGACAGCCGTAACCCTTAATTAAGTTCTCCCACGAAATTCGTCTGCTCTAGTTGTGGCCATCAACGAAAGTGAATACTGCGTACATTAATAATCATTAAGAAAAGATGTCAGGACCAATGTTGATGACGTATTTCAATAGGCAATCGGGGCAAGGACTCAATGAGCCGTGAGAATGAAAATCGACTTGACTGGCGAGCTAACAGTTATACTCGCGATGCAAATATCCAATATAATACGCAACATATTATTTTGTTCCGCATACCCACATATTTGTTTGATTTCACTTTTGTTTGATATAACATACATATCTCTGTGCACTTTTTATTTTTAATATCTAACACCCGAAAAGCTACTTCAGAGGAAATGTTCAATCTTTTTTAAAGCGCCTCTTTTCTGAAAAAATTATCTATAGTTAAAACAATGATAAGTAAGAAGCCGGTCCTTCAGACAAGAGATTTTTGCGGTAGATGGAAGAAATCCCCGGCTGGTGTGCAAATGATTGATGTCAATAAAAGACGTTCCTAGTACAAAGCAGTTGGCAGCCTTTTCTAAAACTACAGTCTACACCTGTAAAGACGAAACGTAAAAATATCGAATATGATTATACTTCTCGCATGGATCGTAGTCAATTCCACGAGGGCGGTCCCCAGGACGCAGCTCGAGCACGGTGCGAACGTGCGGTGCGTGCGCGTGAGCGGTGATGTGCGCGGCGCGGATGGAGTACTTGGACGGGCATGTCCAATACAGCGTGCGCTCGGACGCCGCGAACACCATGCCCTCCACTGAACCCGCCTCTGTATAAAAGACTTATTATAATATATCTATTCTAATGTTATAATGAGCTTCAATACCTTAACGGCAGACTGTATATCCATAGGTCGCTGGTTCAAATCCGGCTCGAAGGACCATATTCAAACCACTGTTAAGTTCTGAATATATAGAATATATTTAAACCTTAGCATTGGTTAATAATTAATATTATATAATAATATTTTGTTCTTTGCATATATATAGGAAAACTAGAACACAACGCTCTATTGAATTTCTTCAACACTCCGCCATCT
>JANCMC010009603.1:21590-45338 GCA_024363005.1 Charaxes varanes | reverse complement strand
AATATTTTGTTCTTTGCATATATATAGGAAAACTAGAACACAACGCTCTATTGAATTTCTTCAACACTCCGCCATCTATTATGACATTTCGTAAACTTAACAAGGGATGTACTGAAATCCGCAAGATATCCTGTTCAAACTTCGATGCCGCTGGGGCATTGTCGCACCCACTCTTAACAAAAACTTTAAATTTAAACTTAGAAGGAGAAACGGGAATATTAGAGATACCTAAAAACTATCGCCAATATCATTTTTTTAAGAGGAAAGTTTCGATTGTTTGTTTGCGTTGTATCAGATACTACTGGACAGATTTGAAAAATTTTTTCACCATTAGTATCCTGCATTATCCCTGATGAACATAGGCGTTCGAATATTTTATAAAAGTTGGGGATCCGAGGAAAATTTCACAATTTTATAAGCGCTGAAGATTATTTCAATACCCACCATCAAGCAACACGCGATGTCCTGAGCCGTTGAAATGTACCGCGTGTATCGCGGCGCGCTGAATGTCCGAATAGAATAGCGTCGACGTGTTGTATTCGTACGCGAGCGCGATGGCGTTACGGAGAAGTGTTCTGTACACATGAAACATATTGGTGAATATAAAATAAAAAAAATTGTTCCTGAGTCTTTGCAGCTCACCTGACATAATCACATCAAGAGAGCCAAACAACTAAAGTAAAACTTCTTCAAGTCCTTGTATATGCATAATTAAATTGATATTAATTTACAATTGTATTAAAAACACACAATATATAATTGAAATAATATACAATTGAAAAAAGTGTCCTTAAACACTTTCGTCTTACTCACTTGCTTGGTCAATGCGAGGTGGTAGAATTCTAATGAAAAATCTACCCTTACAATATTCTCTGACGTCACACTTTTTCCCATTAACGGCTCTAATCAAAATTCCCGTAACAGTGAAGCATTTTAAAAGGTAATACGTACTAAGGACAAAGTCGTATATAAACAGTATAAAATAGAATTTACTTGTTCTCGATGGGTGGGTATGGTGAATTGAGATCCTTTCCGACGTCTAGATGAATGCTGTCGATCATATTCACACGCGTGTACATCAAAAACCAAGTGTGTGCTGCAAACATTAAGATATACTTAAAAAAGATTGTATAGTTAGTAATGTACACATATGGGGCACTTCACGCCAAACGGACAAGGAAAAACAAGGGAGGTCTTGAATTTTGTTTATAATTTGGTCAGTTGCAGTACTAGTAAGCATAAATAAGTGTAAGCAATTTTGTTTCCTGTCACACTTCATTGTCTATGGGCATCACCCGGTCGCAGCCAAAGCAACTTAACTTAGCGATCGACTCAAATGCCGACCACTGATTAGGCCACGACCTCCTCAAAAGGTTTCAGGAGGTTGTATCAGGTTTTTACCTGATACAAAACTACATATTATATACAGAGTCAGCATGGACAATGCTTTCGCCGGCGTATAGTTTTTTTCTTGTTAGATATGACTAGCATGTTGATGACATCTGTTTTGCAGGAAATAGAAAAATTTGCTTGATCTTTCAAACTTTATGAATTTTTTACTATCCTTGTCAAATATCCCTTGACATATTTGAAGACATTTCTTTTAACTACGAGTATTCTAAATAGTTTACTTTCGCATTTAATAATGACTTATTGAAGATGGCTTAAACATGTTTTGTAATGTCTAAAGTTAGTTCTATCAGGATGAGCAGATTTGCTTAGTAATTGGTAGCTGTACAGGCTAAGCGTATTTTCTTTTCAAAGTGTATTAAGGTACCATAGAGGAGGTTGTTTGATAAACCTTCATTAATCAATTTTAGCCCAACATTCGAAATTAAATTACCGTTTCCGAATATTTTAACACCTTTGCCTGTAGATCCTGACAAAACTTTTGAGATTACAAAATAAACATATTTAAGTCAACTTCAAAAAGTTATTATCAAAAATTCAAAATTTAAGCTGTATCTGAAGAAACAAAAGCACAAATCCATATTAAGGCAACCACAACCCTATTGTTCGAAGATTCGAATACCAAATTTGCTAGTTGTTTTTGTGGCGATGGTCATGCATAAAAATGAGAAATGCTGTTCGGTAACCATGCCTCGTTCTCGTGGAGCGACGTATTTTGAGACTGAGATATGTGTATGCTGTCAACTAGCTTAATCAGACGTTCATTAAATGCCTAGCCAGCTTGGCCTATTTACAAAACGGCACCGCTTAAATAACTTCCGAAATGTTATTCAGCCGTCATTGCAACTAATTCTTTTATTGCTTAATAGTAATATACATAATCCTCCACATCCTCTACAATCTAAGCGGACCCTGGTATTATACTGGGATAACACTAAGAAGAAGAAGAAGAAGTAATATACATAATGTTTTAATTTTTTTTTTGTTTACACTTTAAACAGGCTAAGAATTTTTTTATCAAATAACTGAATATCATTCTGGATGTCAGTTGAAGGGTACTGCTTAGTAGAGAGCTATGTTAGATTAAGCTAGTTGCCTGCGAAAACTACATCCTTTATTATTATGATAATAAAAAAGAAATTAGCTGATTTAGGTACACATTATTGCGTTAATGCATAGTTATATTATAATCTACTTAATTTCCTTACTAGCCAAGTCATTTATGTTGGTAGTAAACTTTTTGATAAACAATAACTAAATTATACAAAGTAGGTAAAATAACTAGTTATTAATAATCATAGAGTATTAGTAATCTTATGTACATACAATTAAGAACTTTAGGATCACTTATCGAGCAATTACGAGACAATGTTTTGTATTTTCTTCCGCTTTCGCTTCATTACAGTTCCATCCCTATAAGTCACGGCGGATAGAGTAATTTTATCGGTCTGAGACGAATACGTCTTCGTATTGCTAGTCTCAATTTATATATTTTTCTTCCAACTACGCAGTAATGTTATCATTAATCACTACATAACCGATCAGAAGAGACGCCTTTTCTGTTTAGAACCAAAAAAGTGCGGTAATGTTGTATGAAATTCTATTACTGCGCTGTTTTTTATTATTATATAAAATTACCACAAAGGTTTAATATCTCCATTAAGTGTCATATGAAATGTATGCATTGATCAAAACGGCATTGGCTGAAAATAAAAATCGAATATATTCGAAAAATAAAACAAATGGCGCACATTCTATGCCATTGTAAAACTTAGATATTACATATTTATAATAAATTTAATAATAATAACTATTAAATTTATTATAAATATGTAATATCTAAGTTTTACAATAATAATAACTAATTTAACAAGAAAAGTTTAAAAAATGTAAATAGAAAGCGATGTCGTTGATAGAAAAATAGATTATTCACCTTGCTTAACTGAGTAATTACTGCACTCATGTTAATAACACTCGTGCATTAATGACTCACTTTGCGCACGATGCAATCATCTACTATTTCAACCTTTGCCCGGCTATGGTAAACTAATAGCCAGTATTTATTTATTACTTAAATAAAATTAATCCTTCAATTATATACTTAACGTATAAATTAATTAGTATATTTGGCGATAACTTGACAAAGGTTTAAGTTACTGCCAAATAAAGTGTATACAGGAATCGTCATTGATAAAAATATATTTAGCGTTAGAAAGAGACTGCTGAGTCGTATAGAGCACTGTCTCTTTCACACATAATGAAAAATATATGGGAACGAAAATAGAGCTTATAAAAATGTAAGATTTTAGCTGTGCATAGAGTCTAGAGCTTAGTTTTATGGTAAAAAGTTACAATCGACTTAATATACTATACGTACCTAGAGAGTACGGTAGTGCATTACGTATGAAATACTGATATATTTTAATAGTTCATTTGCTTTATTTACATTTTTTTTTAACTTGGCAATAATGTTATGGTTCTTGTGAATTTACACTGAATTCATTTTTAATTTCACAATATTTCATGATTCTAGGTCAACTGGATAGTACCCTAGTACTCTATAGGTTTTGATTTCCTATCTATGAGAAAATTCGTGCAATACGTCTGCCGGGTCCGCTACTCTGTAATAAAATCTGTAACAAAAAGTAACACAAAAAAGTGACACTGACATTTATCATGAGTTGTGATGCTCCATAAAAGTCTAGGATTTTATTTTATGATAGAATTCCTTATTGTTGATAACTAAAAGATCTTCTCAAGGTTACATAACTCTAGTCGAGAATAGCGAGCTTGCTCGCTTCATATTCAGTGATCGTGTTCAATTTGGAAGGTTTCAATTGTTTTTGCGGACCCTAATTACTGTTCCTTTAGTCCTTTTAATATCAATTATCTGCGAGTGAAAGTCTCATCGAAATCGGTCCAGCCTACAAATACACAAAAGCAGTTTTAATTGTGTTTTTGTCATAGTTATCGGAATTCTCTTCCTAAATGGCATATATCCTTTATGCCCTTTATTTTAAATATAAAAGAACTTTGTTTTGACTTTTGATTCAACAAACAGACACTCAAATTTTATCAAGGGGTTAAAATGTAATATGTCACGATTGTATGTATGTTCGCGATAAACTCTGAAAATACTACAAATTTTTTGTTAAAATTTCGTAGCAATCTGTATAATGTAAATTACACTTTAAAACGAAGGATAGTTTTTATTTGTATTTTTATAATAATATTATGTATTGCAAACTAAATGTTTATTAAACTAATCGCGCATATTCCACAGTAAACAAGCCAACGTTTAGGCAAGACGACGTCTGATGGGTCCGCTAGTAGTATATAAAAAATGAAAAGAATGAATTCCTCTTTTTTTAAAGTCAGTCAAAGATTGATGGGCGCCGGTGATCAAGCTACTTAACGCCGGATTTACTTGCTTCCGAAGTTTCCGTACACCATTAGCATACTTTATTGCTCGCCTTAAAAACAAAATGTTTTTTGGATTCCGAACTTATGTAGTTCGGCGAGTAAAGATTCCATTATTTCAGAGACTGTTTTTTTTTCAATAATCTATACTAATATATAAAGCTGAAGAGTTTGTTTGTTTACTTGAACACGCTAACATCAGGAACTACTGGTCCGATTTGAAAAACTCTTTCTTTGTTAGATAGTCCATTTATCGAGGAAGGCTAATGGCCAACGAAGCAGCGGGTAACAACCATTCCTATTATATTATTATCTCGTCTTGAATAATCTAAATATCAGAAAGAGGAAATTTAAATTTAATAATTCGGATAAACAGTGGAATACATTCAATTTTTTATTATAAATATTTAAGACAAGTGTTCCATACTTGAGATGACTTCAAGTACATAAACGTTAAGGATGCGGTTAATACTTCCACGGACGGTATAAGGGGAGTGACAAAAGCAGCTAGGGTTCTCCGAGGTCGCGTACCTGTGGTGGATCTGACCAGTTATCGGACAGACAAAGGAAGATCCACCCCCTGGGAGGATTGAAATCAATGAAGAGGAATTAAAATGATTTAATATAAAAGAAACAAGCCAAGCTGGGTTGAATCTACAAGTATTCTATTAATTATAGTGTAAAGTAGATAGTATTTTGTTTTAAAAATTAACAAGCTTGCTTAACAGGCATGATCTATCGCCAGCTGAGTAATTTCTCATCTAGTTAACCTACTTCTTCTGCATTAAACTTACTTTGTGCATTTTTCATAATGCTGAAATAACATGAAAGAGAACAAAATGCAATCGCCTCTTAAGTAATTAATATTATATATGAATAGAATGTTTGCGTTATATAATGTACTACAATTAAACTCATTATTTTTGTACAAGGGATGGATCTTCCTCTTTATTTGTCTGATAACTGGTTAGATCCACTACGGGTACGCGACCCCGGACTATCCTAGCCGCTGTTGTCACTCCCCAATATCGTCTATGACAGTAATAAGATACGACATAAGATAGTAATGAAGTGGCTGCAATGCTGTCATGTTAAGTGATGGTATTCTTGTCACGTTTAGTTCGGTTTATGATAGTTTTCCGTAGCATAAATCACTCTTTAAAGACCGGCGTATGCAAGCATTCTGGAGGTGTTTGTATAGGTCTAATTTTGTAACTGAATTTTTAGAAAGTTAAGGTTGACGTTTGCATATAATTACCTAAAGCTGTTCGACCCCATAGAGCGACAGGACGCGCGGCATTTGTCGCAAGACATGCACTGCGACATGTATGCGACTGTGCAATTCAAGGTGACCACGTTGCGACTCACCGGCTCGGATTCTTGCTCCACGCTTTCTGAAAATTTGAACTAATACTAGAATTATCTTAAGTACTAAAGGCAGATTTTTATAATGTTACAAGGTTCATCTAAGTAAAATTTAACGCCCATGGACTTCGGCACGACCAGGAGGCCGCGAGATGCGTTGCCCGCCTTTAAGCCTCCGGGAAATATGTGCGGCCGGACCAAATTATAATTTTGTTTGTTTTGATTAATTCGGATTAGTACAGAAGGGATTAAAAGAAAATGATGAAAGGAATTTTAAAAAACAACTAAAAATGCAGAGTAGGACCAATCTTTGGAATACTTCCAATAGATTGCGTTCGTAATGGGCCTTCTGTCTGACGCTCAATCTAGAAAGTCAACTTCTGTCGGGTCCGCTAGTAATTTAATAAATATGTTTTTGAGTTTCGCGACTACTATTATTATTTCGACACAGAATCTTCTAATAAATGGGTATTATTGCATTTAACAAACACTATGATTGGATGACCATTGCCAGAGATAGCGGGAAATGGAGAAGGTTAGGGGACGCGTATGCCGAGAAGGTAATTTCTAGAGCGATAGTCAGTAAACTAGGACAATTATGCACTTAAAACTAATGTAAATCTTTGGTAGAATAAAGGCTTTTTTATTTTATTTATGTCTGTCGGATAGGAATGTTTTTTTGTCTCTTAAGGATTTTGCTGGTATACCCCTTGCTCCTACCTCTACCGCGTATATTTTCTGAAAATTAGTACTAGTATTATTGGGCTTTCTCTAAGTATAAAGTATGAGTTTAACTTTGTATTGTCCTTGAACTAGTTCGCGTTTAAAAGCACTCAGGAAAATCTTATAGCTGATCGATCATATTTTGGGAAGGATATTTCGTTTCGTATATGAACAAATCTTAATTTTAGTATTTACTAGTTAAATAGTTAAATATTTTATAGTGTTTTTATAACATTTTTCAACGTTAACAGTTGTTATTTATCTTGATAATCAGGCTGTTGAAGACCTGTTTCAACTGCTTTCAAAAAACATGGACTTTACAATCTGCACTCTTACCTGTAAGTTTTTCAGATTGACGGAGCGACTGATGAGCGAGAAAATTTTGATTCGGTATTGAAACGATCTGTGCAATGTGCCAATGCTTTTAGGAATATGGGCTTACAACATGGAGATGTAATAATACTCATGGCACCTAATCACATACATCTAACTATACCAATGTACGCTGCCTTCTATCTGGGTATTGGTGTCGCAGGAATTGATATGACTTTGGGAATAAGTGAGTTCAATGTATAATAATTTCAAATATTGCAGCTAAAGATTTTAAAATTAAGCTTTCCCGAATATTTTTTTAAGTATTTGTTTAATTTTTTTTTTTAATGTTACAAGGGGACAGACGAGCAGGCAGCAGGCACCGAAGTGCCTACCGGCGCCTATAGACATCTGCACGACCAGAAGGCCAGCAGATGCGCTGCCGGCCCTTACATTTGTGTTTTAAAATAACTTTAAAATCATCACAAAAAACAATACTAGCAATATTTTAGGTATCTTATTTAAATAAGCTAAATAAAAGATGACGGTTATCTATCACGAAATCTCGAAAACCGCGAGACGTACAAAGATGAAATTTAGCAAGTTGGTAGTGTATAGTGTAAAGACATCTGCTAAGAACGGATTTTTACGATAAGGCCAGATTAAGTACGTCTAAGGGCTCTCGCAAGATTAACTGAAAGCGGGCGAAGTCGCGGTAAACAGTTTGTGCTTATTCTTTTTTCAAGCTTGTGTTACAAGTGAGTATAAAATTAGGCTAGCAGTGACACGATTCACACTAAGCACCTCATAGATTTCAGGCCACTCAGCCATTGATATTTGAAGATATTTTATAAGAATTCTAGGGATATCTATACTAATATATAAGGCTGAAGACTTTGTTTGTTTGAACGCGCTAATCTCAGGAACTACTGGTCCGATTTGAAAAATTCTTTCAGTTTTAGATAGCACATTTATCGATTACTATAGGACATATATCATCACGCTAACATTTTACGTCTAATTTAAGCGGACTAAATCGCGTGTACGCCCGCCCGCCATTTTTGGGAACCAAAATAAGTACCAATCTGCCCCTTTACGTGAGTGCCTAGCACGAACTTTTATAAACGAAGGAGATGAGGAGGAGGGAACTTTACTTAGGATGAAAATGTTCGTGTTGGACCCACAGCGGGCCCTTCTCAGCGTCAACGCGGGTTGCATTAGCATTTATTAAAAGCGTGACACGATTAAGACCACAAATATAAATAACTATAGTTGTAGCATATAATATTGTTTTCCATTTAGTATATATTGTTTTGTAATTAGCATTGGCTTCAGTAATCTTTGCGTCGTTAATCTGTATATAACAAATAAAACGTAGTACACGAAGTTGAAAATAATAAAATCTTTTTTAATTGAAAATAATAAAATCTGTACTTATCAGTAGTTGTGGAAAAAAATCAATAATTAATCTTTTTGTTTGTTTTCTATGTTTTGTTTTGACTCACTGTTTGTTGACGATTCTTGCAATACAATTTAATGCAAGCATTAAAAGAACCGTTAGCCTTGTTCTAACAAAAGAGATTCTTCGTTTTTTGTCTTTGTCTATGGTGAAAAAAAACAACACAGCTACCTACCATGGCTGTAGATATAGCCAAACCGCCGTCGGGAGTGTCTAGCATTTTAGAGAGACCACAATCTTAATCTTCATCAGTTTTTTCTTGTTTCACTACCGGGGGTGGAGTGGGGGTCGGCTCAGATTTCGGAGGCTGTGGGGGAGGCGAGGACACTTCAATGTATTCATCATTGCGTTCTTCTTTCACCTGTGGCTCCTGCTTGACTGGCACCTCATTATCAGCCGAAGTTGGCGTTGAGATTGCCGGCGCTTGAGCTAGATCCGTAGGCTGCAAAGCCGCCCACGCCGACGCAGCTCCACGAGCGTACGCTTCATAAAACGCCCTTTGAGCTATTTCCGCTTTTTCTTCGTAATTATGTTCCTTTAGGGACACGGCAAGTTTTAATAAAGACAAAAGACTAATAGAATCAGGCGTTAAAGCCATTGCAGGGTTTATGTGCTTTGCTGGTCTTGAGGATGAGCTATAATTTACAAGTTGATGCAATTATTTTTGGATGTATGCGTGCGTGCGTGTCTGTGTGTCAGTTCATTAGATCCAGGGACTAGCGCCTACAGCCCCAAAAATGAACTCTACCTCATTATAAGTCTTCCGTAGGCCTACAAGGCACCCTTATAGTTTCGCTCTGTCCGTTCGTCTGTCTGTACACCCGTGAGGTGCTCCTTCCCCTCTCCTGGACTTCAATATAGGAACTTGAAATTTGCGATAAATTAATACCACCATACCACCAATAATTATACGACACTACAATGCTTTTTTTAACTTAATATTTTTTTTTGTGCTCTTGTGTGCAATAAAGTCCATACCTCCAAATCTCAGTCCACTCTGTCCACTACTGAGATATTATGGTCCAATACTGAAATTTATACTGAAATGAAAGCAATGCTGAAGACTTGACTTCATAGCCGCAAGAGTCGAATCAACGTCATTTAAACTTTAAATTCAGTTTTTTAAACTTCAAAGTACCTACAATGTGGTATAAGGCACGAGTTCATAGCGATTTAAAATTAAAATTAGTTGGAAGAAAATAGCCATTACTAAATATGTTCATACTAGCCTTTTTTGATCAAAATTAAGGTAATAATTTAGTTCAAGTCTATACTAATATATAAAGCTGAAAAGTTTGTTTGTTTGCTTGAACGCGCTAATCTCAGGAACTACAACACCGATTTGAAAAATTTTTCTCGTGTTTGATAGCCCATTTATCAAGGAACGCTAAGGGATATATATCATCAAGCTAAAAATTTTCAACTGATTTTACGCGTACAAAGTCGCGCGTAACCTAGAACTACTAGCCCGATTTGAAAAACTCTTTCAGTGTTAGATAGCGCATTTATCAAGAAAGGCTATAAGCTATACGCTATAATTGAATATATTTTTACCTAATTTTAAGCGGACGAAGTTGCAGGCAGAACTAATTTGATATACTAGTACATATTGAAATGGTTAAAACGGAAATCACTGTTTAAAAATTATATCTTCATAAAAAATGAAAATCTTAAAGAGAAGGCAAGTATTAAGTAAATCTTCGAAATGAACACAAGACTAGTGGGAGCCTGTCATCACAAAGGAGCGGTGAGACAGTTTTCTTTAATCCTGTCAGCGAGAAAATAGATTCTCCGACAATATTGGATGCATACGTCGCTTAGGCAGTACGCATCGTTAGTTGCTGTTTCCAGTTTCTATGTTAATTAGTTTACTATATTTGTTAATAGAATGAAACTCATTTAAATTCTTGCATAACTATAATTTGAATTTAGTTTTTATCGGCAAGCGCATTTGAATATGAATAAAATATTTAATAATACGGGAAGGTATAAAAATTATTCGTGTTATTGCAAACAGCGGACATTATATTATAGGATAATAGCTGAACCTCGCAACTTCGTCTATATGGGCCACCCTTATTGCTTTAGGGCTTAAAAAATGCTTTACGCCCGATTCTCAGAACAACCAAATATGCACAAAAATTTTCTTAAGAATCGGTGAAGTAGGTCCGGAGGAATTTGACATCAAACACTATGACACGAGAAATTCACAAATTATATTTAAATCAAGGATACATATTACATAACAAATAATCGTTAAGTATTTGTTATTTAGAAATAAATCTTATAATAATATTTTACTTCATTTTAGAAACATGTTATAAGCCCATAAATAAAACTAGCAGTAACCTCAAAAACTCCACGGCATCTAAACGCTTGAAATAGGTTTTATGTTTCATATTTTCACAGCATTTCCACTCGGAATGTAATCAATCACTCCCATATGACCGTGGTATTTTTTTATACATGACAAATGGCAAACGAGTAGGCTGTTCAGCAGATTGTAAATGACAACCGACGCCCTCGAAATTATAATCAAGAAGTATAATATTACCCATAAAATATAAAATTGAAGCATTACAAGAAAATGCTTCTAGAAAGCAGTGTGTTCTTATGGAACCTAGATTGTATCGGTTCGGAGACGCCTGAGATGGCAGTTGGTTTCACATATATACATATTGTGCTAAGCAAAGTGTCCTTGCAAAGTCAAGTAAATTCAAGGAAATAACACCTGTGTTTGTTCTTTCTAGCGACCTTAATTACGGCGGCTGCTGGCACCACGGTAGGATGGACTTCTCCGACCTTGCCAATACTTCTCGGGGAAGGTTCACCCATACAAACCTCACCGGATCAGAGCTCTTGGATCGCTTCCATTATGATTCTATGTTCAGGTAATTACAACGAATTATTTCTTATACAGTTCACCCATACCGATGTTGCACTTTTGATTTCACTCAGGAATCTTCTGTATTAAAGTTGCCTGGACAGTGTTAATAGCCTTGTCAGCAGAATTTCAAAATAGTTATTCCGAACCGGTTGAAGTGAAAATTTGCATACAATTTAGTTTTGATATTAATGAATTATTGTGACGCAATCGTAAACTCAATGTGGCAAACTCAAAAAAAAAACATCATGCACCACCAGAATATTATGAGTATTAAATAGCAAAGTTTGCTGCGAATAATACGAAAAATAAAATGACGTGTCACAAATTTAAATACAGCGGGCGCCCTTATTAATCGGGACCAGCTAATTTAATTCACACCAGAATTGGAGATTATTTACTATGATAACCTGTATTTAAATTATTTAAATTATGTATTGTTCATTCCAGCTGCCAGTCCCATCCCCGCGTCATATCTCGCAGACAGGATTGGAACCAAGAAGACACTACTGCTAGCCGCCGTACCGTATATTGTAGGTTGGATCCTCGTGATGTTGGCGACTAACGTCCCCATGATCTACGCAGCTCGGCTCATCTCTGGACTCGGCTACGGAATAGCGTACACGGCTGCACCCATGTATTTGGGAGAAATTGCCTCTGATGACGTGCGCGGTGCGATGGCTACACTAATCACAGTCATGTCGAAGGTCAGTATTATAGTTACACATTTTATATAAATAAGCCTACCTGATTATCATCAGCCACCGGAGGCTATATAGCTTGATAATTCAATGCTTACTAGTGAATTGTTAGCAGTGATATCCCCTTTCAAGCATTCTATAAATATGATTGCTTGTTTGGAAAACTAACATCAACAGAAAAATATATTTTTACCTATATAGTACCTTTTAGAAGACAGTTTAAAGCAGTTACAGAAGGATTAAAAAGTAGGAAAGCAACTTTTACTTATCCTACCAGTTTCGATCTTTAAAAACTACATTGTTTATTTATTTTATGACTTTTCTACTTCCAGTTTGGTATCCTGTCACAGTATTGCATCGGCCCATACGTTTCGATGCTTGGCCTGGCAAGCTTTAACATTGCAATACCCATCCTCTTCGTCGTGACATTCAGTGCAATGCCAGAATCACCCTACTACTTCATAAAATCGGGGGATACAAATAAAGCTGAGTTGTCTTTGAAACACCTACGGGGAAAATATTACATGAATGAAGAATTGGAGAGCATGACGCATCTGGTTAACGAAAATATGAAGGAAAAGAGTCGCTGGAAAGATTTGTTCAACATCGGGGGTAACAGAAAAGGACTTATTATACTATTCGGAATTTATTTTACCCAACAATTTTGCGGCAGCACAGCTATCATTGCATACGCACAGCAAATATTTGGTGCGGCTGAGGGCGGTTTGGACGCTAAGGAATCTTGTATACTGTTTGGAACCGTCCAGTTACTTACTTCGGCTATATCCTCTCAGCTAGTGGACAGGTTGGGTAGGAAGCCGCTGTTGCTAGTGTCGTCGTGCGGTGTGGGTCTCTCAAACATCATTATAGGAGGATACTTCTTTATGAAGTCCGAGAGCAGCGATCTCGTTGTAGCTTTAAAATTCATTCCTATTGTTGTGATACCTATTTTTATATTTTCATATACTATAGGCCTAGCCACTGTGCCTTTCGCTATTACTTCAGAGATATTCCCCACCAATATCAAATCCAAGGCGACGTGTATCATACAAATATTCGTGGCTCTAATGACATTTGCCGTTACAAAACTGTATCAAGTGGTTGCGGACAATTTGGGGCCTTATGTGATATTCTGGTGTTTTGGGGTGCTGTCTGTGTGTGGGGTCATCTTTATATTAATCGTACTTCCAGAGACGAAAGGCCAATCGTTTGCTGCTATACAAGATAAATTGTACTCGAATGATAAAGTGATGTATGAGAAGAAAGACAATCACGCGGGCAGCGTGAGAATTCTGTGATAAAATAGCATTGATGTATTAAAAGTGCACAGAGTAGAACATGAATTTATTTTTTATTGTATTAGAGTACTTAATTTTTGATATATTGTAAGCGTTGACTTGTATTTTCTACTTATTAACGAATTAAGGGAATATAATGCAATACTTCTAGTACCTATTCTTCTTCCTAGCGTTATCCCGGTTAAGTACCAGGGTCCGCTTAGATTGCAGTAGACGTGGTTGTAGGGTCACTTAAGATGACCGATTGTCATCTGACGTCATCCTCGGAACATTCGACTTTACAAACAGACACTGCAATTGTATTAATTTTGATAAATTTTTTGTCTCATTTGCGTTTCTTGGCGACTCCTGTATATTATTAAATTCGAACTAAATGGAAGGTTAAGAGTATAATTGTTAGTAAGAAGTTTCTTATTCGGTGGCATAAAAATTAGTATCTGAAGTCTTTGTTACAAAGAGGTTACAAATAAAGAAATGTGCTCCAGAGCGTATAAACCCTTATCTTCACTTAAGCGCGTTCTACTCTATTCTCAAGGCGACGCCACGCGACGGTATAATGACTCAATATAGAGTATAGACCATTTCAAATATTAATCCCGCTATCATATTTGAGATTTAATTAACAGGCAGCGGAGGAATATTTGCGTTCCAACGTACTGAACGTCTATTGTGGTTATTATGTATTACTCGATATTAGCTGAGTGGATTACGTATGTATGTAGTTGATTTTTTTTTAATATTATAAAAGTGCTTGGGGTTGAGTCGATTCAGCTTAGTACTTTACAGGTATTATGAAGATTTATCAATTCCATTTATTATTAAAAAAAAATTTTGAAAGAGTAACCATCAAGTTTCTGATTTTGAATGAAGAAAACATTCATAAAGTTCAGTAATTTCTTTTTCGTTTATTCGTTAAGAAAATATATAATGCCCGTGGTATATAAGGACCGAGAAGAAAAGGAGGTGGATGGAGAGGGAAGTAGGGGGAAGGAGGGGAAAGGAGTGGGAAGGAGGGATAGGAGTGGGGAGGAGGGGCAGTAAACTTCAATCGTGCGTCGGAGCTGACACAAGACTGCTGGGTGTTTCAAATATCATGGCGGATCGTCGTATTTTTAGTTTCCTTTTTTTGTCAATACTTATTACTCTTGCTGGCAAAATAAAAATAAATACGTTTGTGAAGTTTTATCTTATTTTTATCAGATAAATACATAATTTAAATGATTTCTGATTACTGTTGTCATGTCTATTAGCATACCAACAGAGTTAAAACTTATTTTTAATCTGTATTAGGTGTATCTACAAACGACGCGACAGCATTTTATTTTGTAATTCAATTTGTTTTTTGATTTTACATGAGAATTTATTAGGCGGAATTGCTCTTTTTGTAAATATTAGATAATTAGTGGAGATAATTAAAATCACAGCATTTACTTGGAACACTATGGTCAGTCGAATATTTGTAAGATTCCATTTGAAGTCCAGACATCATATAAAACGCGAGCTTGAAGAAATTTACACTGGACACAGATGTCGTTACGTTCATTGTGAATCTGAAAATAGAAAAGTAATTAAATTTAATGCTAAAACAGGCTCAAATATAAAATTTTATCTTTCCACCTTGATCCTTACTCGTACCAACCGAGCTGCCACTTTTACCATAAATCATGGTTTGTCCTGATATTTACGTGCGCTATAATTTTTTTTATGTTACAAGGGGCAAACGAGCAAGCAGCCAAGTGCCTACTAACGGCCATGGACATCTGCACGACCAGGAGGTGAGCAGATGCATTACCGGCCTTTAATGACGAGTTTAGGCCACCGGAAAGTCTCACAAACCGAACGAAACGCGACAACAATACCATCACTTGCGATGATAATAATAATCAAATCTGTGTTCATTACGCCGGAGCCAGATATAGCTTCATTGCTTCATTTGAATGATCATTTCAATGATCATGTAGTGTGGCCGGCGACTTTGTGTAGCTGCGCAAAGTTTTGTAGAACTTTGTAGTCTTCAAGGACAAAAATGTACAAACGCTTTGAGCTATATCTGGCTCCGGCGTTAGGCAGATGATGCGGAAATATGAGTAACTGCTTTTTTGCATATATATCAGGTTTTTGCGGTGAATGAAAACTTTTGACGAAATCTGCAAAATGTCAGGCTTTCAGACATATGCAAAATCCGCTAATCCTTATTAAAACACTGAGATGAATAAACCTTCAAATCTCTTCTTACACCAGAATGGCTTTTGCACAGTCGAGAGACATTGACTACATAAGACCGATATTTCATATGATCCTACTAAAGATTGGTAGTGTTTCTTAAGTATATGACAAATACTAAAATGTAAACGAGAGTTCATTTTCAATATTAAACTATTTTTTTGGTAAGATAGACAAATTTGAGTTTTTTTTTTGTGTTCCTTGTGAGACTTATACAATGTTCCCGCATATCAAGGAATTCTGCCTTGTGGTATAAAAAGGGATGAATAATGGTTTTATACCCTTCTTCGCCAAATTTGGCGTACAAAGGGTTTTTGCGTAGGCTGATTGTCATCAAGAGATTGCTGTTGTGTCTCAACTGCCTCTTATCACGCGAATTTCGTCAAATTTTTTTTGCAGATTTTCTGTATAATGCCGGAGCCTGTAGAAATATATACATAAATGGAGTAGTACTACTATACTTTAAAATATAACTCAGCTAAAAATGTGAGGAGTATCCTAATGAAGTAATTGGGTGAGTGGCGTACAGACGACAAAATTAAGAAGGTCGCGTGTCCTATTAGAAGCCGCCGTTGTCCGTGTCTCCGAGGCGTGCAATCGCGCGGTTGAAATTTTCAATATTTTGGTTGGCGCGGGAGCTTTGCACGTGCGGCCACGTGTCCCGGGTTAGCCCCCCGCCGACTCGGCCAGCTTTATTTTTTATTATTTTCATAATTCACGTTTTACAATAACAACTCGGAAGGCGTTTCGCACGCTTTACCAAACCACTTTCGCAATAGAGCCGAGACGGCTTACCGCAAGGGCCACTTACGGGCCCGTTTTTATTTATGTTGCGTTATTTTGCTTCGCGTTTTGTGATCCACTTTATCAAACGCCTCGCAGAGATCACCGTGGGGTTGAAATGACTCCGATATAATTCCACGTCGGTGCCGAATGGCTTATTGTGTTTTTTGGTGCTGGATTAGTGAGTCGCGGGAAGGCCATAAAAACTGAGCATCAGACGTTTGTCGAGTAAAGTGAATTGGTTTTCAGAATTTATGTATTATAACCCTAAAGATAAATAGTGTCAAAACAGTTTATTCCTTGCATGGTGAAAATTTTCAATACATGCAATTATTTACTAAAATGTGGCTGAGTTACTGAATTAAATTAAGTTTTAACGGCTGTCTTAACTAGATTTAGGCTTTTACAAAAAGTATTGGAACGGACTAACTAGATTTTTTCTGTACTCGAAAGTTATAAATTTTTTGTTATGTCATTTCAGTGTGACATTTCTTGACATTTATATTTCCAAAAGATAACAGCTGTAAAAATGTCGATCGCGTCTATGATTATTTATAAAATCATACAATTCTATAAATAAATATTAGTGAAATTTACATACAACTCGCTTTCTTTCCTGCAGAAGCGCTTTAGATGTTTTGATTTTACGGAAAGTAATACGTAACGTTATTAGCGTCGTGGATTCACAATGTTTACCACAATACAAATGTTTTTGGATAGTTTTATACGGTTTAGAACTATAATATGAACAATGAAAAGTTGAACTTAACGCTCAGTTTTATTATAGTGATTTAATTTATTAACATAAATAAATACTGTGCACAAATATTTGTCTTAACATTTCAGTTTATTCTAGTAATTAGACCTTTCGAAGTGCTAATTATAGCATTAGGAGATATATTATGTTCTAAATGCAAAAGTGCATTTGACCGCTTTCGGACTAAAGGTTTTTAATATCACCACACAATGCCTGGGAAAATAAAAGTTAAAGTGCTAGCTGGACGTAATTTGCCGGTCATGGACAGAGCAAGTGATACGACGGATGCTTTCGTCGAGATCAAATTCGGTGGTGTAACTCACAAGACGGACGTATGCCGAAAGTCTTTAAACCCACAGTGGAACAGCTCAGAATGGTACAGGTTCGAGGTAGGATACTATCTTATATATATAGCCTTATGTTATGTTATATTTGGTGGGGCCCGCATGGCGGATGCACCTCGACCCTGTTGAATCTTTTGTGCTCGCCCCCTCCCTTTGTTGTAGAAAATTAAATTTGCTACAGTTTTTGTCATGGAACCAAAAGTAAAAATGTTATAGACCAAAAATCGTACCGAAATTTCAATTTATACCTACGTAAGAATAGGCGAACAAGACATGGAGCAGGTAATGCCATGCCTCCCCATTTGAAACAAAAAAAATCTGCCTCATAATTTTCCTTACACAATTTAAATTTTCATCGAACTAAATTTGATTCTTAAATTTGACGACATTTAACTCAACCAAACATAGTCGTTATTAATAGCAACAGAGATCACATATATTTTCTAAAATACTATCTTATCCTAAGTAGGACTTAATTTGCAGAGCGATATTAATTCTTTTTTCTTAAATGGTATTAAAACGTATCAAGGCAAATAACGCATAAAACCATATGATTTCAACTATATCCTTCTAAAGATAATGTATATAAAGTGAAACATGAAAATATTACATGAGCCCGATAATTCTTACCAGACTTGAGAATTAGAAATATTAATACCTACTATCTGTCTTAAAATGTATGTTGTTTATTCTTGTAGTCTACTACCAATATATACAACCGTTGAAAAAGGCTTTAATGATCATATTACTAGACATAACATTACAACTTCAAGAAAAGCTGAATTTTATTCAGACCAAACGTTAGATCATTATTCGGTATCGCTCTTAGAAGTCCGATTGTTAGAACTTTCTGGAAACTTCAAACCTAAAATTTACAAGGACTTATTTCTCTTTTGTATTGTAATGTAGGACGAACGCTTTGAGACTACAAATTAGTTTAAATTCAACATAGCCGGCCAATTATAGATGGCTACAGGTATATTTCTCAAACATGCTTGGAAATTTGAGCATTATTTTGACAATTTTCTTCGAGATAACTCGAACTTGCTATACTGGTCGAGCAACGGCCGGCAATAGTTGTATGAAAATCCATATAAGTCGTGTTTAGCGGCCAAATAAATTACCATGTAAATCATATTTGTCCTGAATGGAACGATCTTCTACTCCGCAACATGGCTACCAAAGAGGTAACTTATCAAAGGTTTTATTTAAATTTCCAACTGGCTCGCACAAAGAAAGCTGTTTAGTGAAATAAAATACTTTGGCGCTTAAAAACTATTGTTATTAGTTGTTCGTCAACTTCGTCATTGGTTTTAAATACTTTTCCAAATAGAAGTTCTTAATTGTACTACTTAGCTTAATTTCCGCGCATTATTTGAGAAAAAACTAAACAAGCCTTGGCAGACTTCTGTATGTGTGCCTCGGCTTCGCCTCGGCTCAAATTCACTCGTACGTCCATCAATGCCTTTCTTGCCGGCCCCAGCAGAAATGTACTATTAAATTAAAATTTAGATATGAGTAGAATGGGGCAACGTATGAGAATTACATCAAAATAAACATTGAATGTCTGTAAAGTCGATTTACGAACGATAATTTTATGTGATGGCTCTCGCTTGCACGCTAGGCTTAACCGGAACGTGACAATGACTTAGATTTTTTCGTGCGTGCAATCAGCGTCTATCGCTTTATATGAGATTATCACGTCAAAATTAATATAAGTTAAGACGTTTTATATGTTCTTATTATTTATTTTGTTCTTTGGTCATTGTTTGATCATTGACCTATCGAGGCTTGAAAAGACCTTGCTTGCTTCTGAATGAAGGCTTCAAAGGTCGCTTTATTAGGATCATACATTTGATTAAATTTGTCTTTCAATCTCTTCAGATAACAGGAAGTGCGGGAGAGTTTATGCCTCATAACCTGACCACGGACGCCCCGTTGACAATTTTCGTGGCAGATCTCTGTCGAACGGTCAACCTGGAGTACGAGAGGAGTGGGGACTTGGATGGACTGCCCTACCACAAGTACGCCATGACTGACATCAGTTTCGATAACTGTAAGTCTAAGAATATACTTTTGTTGACCTACTTTTTTAAAGTGAGAAATTCTATAAAAGCGTTGGGAATTTTGAGATGGGAAAAATCGAGAACTTGCACCACCGTTATCGTACCAACACCTCTGCGCGATTGCCCAGTGGAAAGCAGCCTCTGTATGTTCTTTTTTGTCGGCAGTGCCACTGTGTTTTTTAGGGTTCCGTAGTATTATAAGGAACTCTTATAGTTTCGCTCTGTTCGTCCTTCTGTCTGTTCACCTGGAAGGTGTTCCCCCACAGGTTTATTAGATGTAGAGACTTAAAATTTTCCATGTTGACAGGACATACAAAAACTCATTAGGAAAACTATTTGCAACGAAATTGGACAACAACTTTTGAAATTATTTAGCCTTAAGCTCTTTTCTTGAATTTGCGTTGTCACACCAAAGGGGTTTCGAAAATGTGACAACCTGTGACAAGAGCGAGAAATTAAACAAGCATACCGAACTGAACCTTATCTTAAATTGTTTCATTGCATTTACTGGATTTATATCTAACTGCATATGAACATGAAAACAGTTTGACATATGCATATTTGTCCTTAGTGGATTCTTATCTACGATCAAACGTATCGTCACCTTTTCACATTGTAAGTATTACATTGTTTAATTGTCTATATCTTTATTTATATATACTAGTGGATCATGCAGACACTGTCTTGCCCAAACTTAGGCTTGTCTACTATCAAACAAAACTCCTTTATGTCTTCTCTATAAATCATAACACAGGCTAAATGTTTTATGACATGATTTTAAAAGGAATTTTCTTCTCATTTCTCAAAAGTTTTTTTTTTATTATTTTATAATTAAACAAAACAAACAGAATTGTAAATGGTTCAGCCGTTTGTGAGTTTTAGCGAGACTATTGAACAACGATTAATTTATATGTATAAACAAAATAAAATTGAAGTGTTGATTTGTTGACATTGAATTTTTTTTTTTAAATTTTATTGTATATAACTATACATATCATACCTATAACAAGAGCACAATCTATTTGATTGAAACATCTTTGTCTGTATACGCTGTGTGAACGCAGCCTTAGTGTCACACAAAATAATGAACACTCAAAATTTAACAAAATCAGTGAAATCCCGCAAAGTCGCGTGGTATATCTAGTTATTTATTTATAAGTGATATTTTAGTATAATCAATTTAGACTAAAAAAATAATGAACACCCAAATGAGTCCTGATCTCTTAGAATAAATACTAGACAAAGTAGAGAATTTTCTCCTCTACAATACAGTACTTATATTTTTGAGAAATCTACACGAGATTATAGGACTACGTATGGGACACGAATATATTTACACGAGAATATTATAAATAATATCACAAACTATATCAAAAAAATTACGTCCATAATATTTAAACAACTTAAATTAGTTTTGATTGTAATTTTAATATCGTGCCATATTCAACCATGTATCTAAATTTTACCTTAATAACTTCTTTTACGTATTTAGAATAAATTTTCTATATATAATTGACGCAATCTACTAGCATTATGGACAAACTTTTGTAGTTTTTTATAATGCTTTTATTTATTGTTTGAAAATGTTTTTTTTTATATTGATAAATAAATAAAAAATAAGAGCTTATCAAAAAACCAATGTGAATAAATTCATTTGGAACTTTGACTGTATTCGCTGTTCCCGCGACTTCGTCCGCGGAAAATTGGGTAAATGGATTCAATTTTAGGCGCGATGATATACCTATAGCCTTCCTCGATAAATGGGCTAGCTAAAACTGAAAGAATTTTTCAAATCTGACCAATTCCTGAGATTATTGCGTTCAGGCCAACAAACAAACAAACAAACTCTTCAGCTTTATATATAAGTATAGATACAGATAACCCCTTAATCCGGCCCTGTAGAAATATCTTCTTAACGGATGTGTACTCACTATAAACTATCACCTTCACAAATTTAATCAATATACGTCGCGCGGTTTTCGCGATTTCGTGTTAGATGACTTTAGGCTTTTTTATCGATACCTTCCACGTAAGTGGTATTGGGTCCTTCTAACACGAGTTCTTTTCTTAGACTCACTAGAAGGACCAATTTGTAACTCTATGACAATCTTAGGCATAAATAAAGTAGACGATGTCTGAAAAAATTCTGTCACAGATAATATTTTAAAAGATAAACCTTTTAGTTTACGATAATCATTTCCCTATATAATAATGTAAATTTTAAAATTTTTTTGGATTATTATTCATAATTAGTAGGCTAGCGGACTCGACAGACTTTGTTGTGCCCGAATTTGAGCTCATCTCACATTAGCCAATTAACTAATCTCCTTTATGTATTTTCCATAAAACGTGACGCCAGCAGAGCGGGCTATGCAGAATTAATTATTAAATAATAATTAATTTTGCATAGCCCGTTTACACAACGTTTACAAAGTTTAGTTTACAAAGTTTAGTACCAAACGCCGTCTCCTTGAAGTTCTCGTATTCTGAAGTATCAAAGAAATCTCCAGTTTTTAGCATTTTTAAATAATATTTCAACTTTTTCTTTCTGGCAAGGAAGGAAATGTTGAAAGAAGAAGATTTTTAAACCTTCCCTGAAATAGTTCACTAAGGGGAATGAAATAAGACAAACAAAATATAATATGGCCGAGCAGTTTTCGAATTTTAGATATAGTAAAACTATTGATAAACACAGATGTAAAAATAAAGAGGTTTATTTTTTGTATTGTTATGAAAAAGATTTGACTGGCTAATTGACATTTAATTGCCTTTCGCTTCGGAGGTTGTGGGTTCGATTCCCACCTCGAGTGTATAATCTATATATATATGTGTTTCTATATTTCTACAAAAAAATGTATGTGAATAACAGGCGTCTGTTACCAATATCACAGGCATTATGTTGTCTACCTTAGGAATAGACGTCCGTGTGTCATATAGTCTTGCATATACTTACTTATACTAATTTCTATGTACCCGTAAACGGTAATATGCACGCAAGTGCATGCATATTCACGAGCACGCAAATGTAATTAGAATACAAAAATGTCTATATTTGATTTCCAAGTAAATGTTTATTATCCATGGAATTTTTTTATGTCATCAGTATGAAAACGAAAGCTGGTTAATTAATGTAAACGTACCCGCGTTCTAGTGTGAGACATTCCACTCCGGGGGGCAACGCAGTCACGGTCGCGAGTCTCCGATCCTCATGCAGAAGGGCCTGTTCCCCGAAGTATTCACCACGTCTGAGCGCCCCAACTCGACGTTCACTACCATCTTCCTCTCTCTTAGTTACCATCACAGTACCACCTCGGATTATATAGAACTTATCCCCTCGATCACCTTGACGCACAACCACCGTTCCCGCGGAGAAGAATTCCTGCCATTTTAATATTAGGAGCTTAAGTTTTTTCATGTTTCTTTTAAACTTTAAAACATTTGTTTTGTCGGAACTTGGGTTGGTTTATTTGATGCACTGCCGTGCACCTTTATTTTTAATAGAACACTATTTCATGCGTCTTGTTAGCGTTTGAAACATGAATAGTCAAGTCGTAATAGCGAGCGAATCTATTGGATGGCGTCCATATCATAAATTAATATAACTTAAAGCTTTCGATTGTGAAAGCTTTCATATGTTTAATGATTTACGTGTACTGATACGTCCATTGGTTTATTTTAGTAGGTGAAGGAATATACAAATACACGTAATTTACTATACAATAAAATAAAACAGAAAGTGATTTAAAGAAGACTTAGAGCAATTTGCTCATATAGTATTTTTAGAGCTTTCAATGTCACGCTTAAAACTTTATCCCAATTTATGATTTAATTTTTTATGACCAGTTAGTTGTAACTGGATTTTTCTTTTCAATTTAATTGAATGGATAAAAAACGCCGTTTTACAGTTTCAGTTCGAACTTCGACTCACTCTTTTTAAAAATTCAGCTATTTTTGCCAGCTCGATTGAGTGAATGCCTTGTAGTAATGGAACAGACGAGAGGAA
>JANCMC010009603.1:8640-21490 GCA_024363005.1 Charaxes varanes | reverse complement strand
TTTTTAAATTCTTGTAATTTTAAATTTTTGTGCAAAACCCTTATTATATAGCTAAAATAAAGTTACATATGTATGTCATTAATTGTAAAATTAGCTATCAACCAGTGAAAGTTCTGTTCAAATCAGTGCAGCTGTTTTAGAGATTACCAGGAATAAACAGACAAACAAAATTATTTAATACGCTACCGATTTAAAAGTTCGTTTTTCTAATCAAAGAATCTTTAAACGTGGTGCTAGATGTAACTAGATTTTTATTGCACAACAATTTTATTTTATCTTATCAATAAATATCACAAGTACAATATGGTTTATATTAATAAACATTCATTTCTAATATACAAATAAGGTATAGTAATATGAGTGCAGGGCCGGCCCTTCCATACGGCGAATAGAGCGGCCGCTCCAGGCACCGAGTCCCAGGTTGCACCTCAGACAGCAGCGAGTCTTATTTAAATATATTTTATATTAAAAAATATAAAACTAACGAGGAAGGAGGGCGCCATAATTGGATCTAGCTCCGTTCTAAAATAAATATGAGTGTATTTAGAACTTCCTACTTATAAGTACTTACAGCGTATTGACGCAAATCTTTTCGCTTTATACAGAATAGCAAGTTCCCCAAATGCTTCCCCTGGACCGAAATTTTTAACAACATGGCCCCCTTTTAACACTTCGAATTGTCCATACGAAGACACGAACAAGTGACTTCCACTTTCCCCTTCCCTTATCAAGAGACTGCCAGCCGGGAACTCTTGCGGACTCATGGCTTCCACTACAGCGAAAAGACGCTCTTCGTCCATTATGTTTTTCAAGAAATCGTTTGCCATTATAGCTTTCTTTATTTGTTCTGCTGATCTGTAAATTGTATATAATGAAATGGAAGTTTTATATTGAAATAAGTTCTAATTACATAATTGATTAAATCAAGAGCTATATATGTATACATATATCGCGAAGAAAAAGTTCGTTTTATAAGTATATTTATAAGAGTCGATTAAATTTTTCCTGCTATTCGTGAAAGTATTTAAATGTATTAAACTAATTCCTATTAGTCTATCTTATCTATCCTATCTTTACAAAAATGGCATACATTTTAGACAAAGTCTACTTTTATTTTATTCAAAGTGCTCTGATGTCGTCATGTCATACCTATTATATAAGGTCAAATTAATAATTTAAAATTGTGCATTCCCCTCCGGAGGTCGTGGGTTCGATTCCAGCCTCGATTCTGGGTGATTTATCCATATATATTTTTAAAAAAATGTTTGTGTGTAACAGGCGGCTGTTTCCTATAACACAGGCATTAAGTTGTCTACTTTAGGAACAGACTTCCGTGTGTCATATAGTCATATATATTTATTTAATCCATTTATTATTTATTACTCACTTTTCATCCTTTGCAAATTTATCGTATTGCAAATCATTGCCAAATTTTCCGATATCAAGTGGTGGGTGTGCTGCAATGATACCACGCTTTCTTCGTCCACGTAGGTCAGGATCGCTTTGTACTAGATCTGATATGGTCTTCCTGCCAGCACTGCTTCTACGTTCATCGGCTATATCACTATCTATTTCCCTCAAATTGGTGTAGCTATTGCTTAATTTGGCACTTTCCACGCTCATGTAACTGGACTTTTTGCTAGACGCCCCTGGATCAACTGATAGCGAAATGCTCTTTTTATATAACGTGGCATTTCCATTTGTGACCGGTGTAGTAGTTCTAATCTCTTCAGGAAGAAATTCAGGTAATTTCTGTAATAATTTCATGTGTTACTAACTAAAATCCAAGATACCAAATATTTAAATTACAATAGATTAGATTTTAAATTAGAGGTAGCGCCACATTTAAAGTCTTTTTGGTCTGCAGCCGAATGGGGCCGATGCATCGACGCAGTGAGGAAGAGGTATTTACCTGACCAGCACTTCTTTCTCACATAAGATCAACGTGAAGTGGCGGCGATGCTGTCACGTCAAGTGATGGGATTGTTGTCGCGTTTCGTAAGGTTTGTGAGACTTCCCGGTGGCCTAATCTCGTCATTAAAGGCTGGCAACGCATCTGCTTGTGTGTGTGTGGTGGTGCAGATGTTCATGGGCATCGGTAGGCACTTATGTGAACCGCCTGCTCGATAGTAACTTAAAAAAATACTAATTTTCAGGAAAGCCTTTTCAAATTTACAACCGTGCGATTTACAAGCAATTTCGTGCTTCTTACAAACTTGTCTGTGGAATAGACGGTTCCAGTGTTGTCAAACCGATGATACGTTAGGGGCCATCTATCTATATCTACGCTAATAAAGTAGAAGAGTTTGTTTGTTTGTTTACTTGAATGCGCTAATCTCAGCAACTACTGTTTCGAGTTGAAAAATTCTTTCAATGTTAGATAGCCCATTTATCGATGAAGGCTATATACCATCACACTAAAATTAACACCCAATTTTACGCGGACGAAATCCCGGGTAACAACTAGTAAATTATAACTAATTACTTGAAACGAATTTTTAATCCCCCCCCCCCTGACACGGGGGTGTTACATCTTCGAAACCCATTAAGAGTATTTTTATATTGAACTAGAAACGGGCTATTTTTTATTATTTATTATTTCTATTGCAAGACAATTTCGCAATAACCTCTTTTTCCCGAAGCAAACTTACTACTATAATAGTCACTCGCTTATCATACCACTAAGAACCAGGGTTCTGGTGGCTGGCTACCTTTATTCTTAACTTTATTTTTTTATGTATTCGTTCATATTGTGTTGCTGATATAATTAAAAAGAACTCTGCTGTCAATGAGGCGGAAGAGAATGTATTTTTTTAAACTCTAACTCTCCGATTTCGTAAATGGAAAATTTATGCTTATGCCCCTAAAGGGTAATGTGAGCAAATATTTATTTGGGTGAGTGTGAAGCGTGGAAACCAGACGTAGTGGGTGGGCTGCAGTTGAAGAGTTATTTGTAAACTATTACCTAACCATCTAACAGATTATAAACGCTTTTTGATGTGCATTACGCGCACTGCATTCGCGTATGGCATAGTTGCTTAAGGAATTTGTTCCAATTTACTAAGGAGCTGTGAATTTTAAATCAAGTTGAAAGATTTTATGTCTGAGAGACTGTAGAGCCATCTGTTGTTCTTCTGGGTATATAATGTTACTTTTACCTAAAATAGATATAGATAGAGGTAACTAACTATTTGTGAATGTTAATGTCCGAAGGTTTGCAACATTATTTTCTGTAGAAGTGAAATATTCGCATGACCACGTGGTGTTGAGCACAATAGGTGTTATATAATTTAGTGTTCATCAAAGTATAAGAATACGTTAATGAACTACTAAAATGAATAAATAAACATTTGAAATTAGAATATTTCCACTATTTTTGCCATCTTTATTACCTTTTGTGATGGCTACGATTGAATTTAAGTTTATTGGTATTATATAAATAACTTCCCCCTAAAAATATCGAAATATTGTAATAAAGGCTGAAGAAAATAATTTTAAAATTAAGTGTTCATGTGCTTGTCGACAAGGTTGAAGTAACATTTATTTTTGGATTTTATTTACATAATTATTATAATACAAAGATGACTGAGTTACAACTTTTGAAGAACAGCGTGGGAAAGTATAGAAGGGAGAAAAAAGGCCTGTATAAACGTATTTATCTTTTTGCATTTTACGATTCACAAACTTATAGATAATTTGTAGACGTAAATTTTGTAGATGGATCAATTTTTTTAAATCTAGGTTTTATGGGTTTTACGGCTTTTAATGAAATATGCTTAAATTGTTAAACTTATATTTACTTTCAAAGAGCAAAAAATCACTTTAAAGCTTGAGCTTTCGAGGTTTAATAATACTTTATTATATGTATTTATAACGAGTACATCTTCTTCTTCCTACCGTTATCCTGGACTGGGACCAGAGTCCGCTAAGATTACAGAGGATGTGGCTATGAGGCGAGTTAAGATGACCGATTGCCATCTGACGTCATCTTCGGAAACCCCACGATCTCTGCAACCTTTCGACTAATAACACAAAGTGACGTGTTAATCCGATCCTACTATTAGACGTGCCTTCCGAAACACGGAGGAGGTCGGATATAAAATATAAGCCAGTGCTAAAATGGGTTACCCATCTATGACAACGGCTCGAGGTGGGAATCGAACCCACGACCCCCGGAGCAGAAGGCAGGGTCACTGCCTACTGCGCCAACGGGCCAGCCAAAGAAAAGAACGTTTCGACACACTTCCATTGGTTAAAGATCTTTGTCCCCAAGCTAACGGTCGGTTTATTGAACTAACATCTGGTGTCGTTAGCATAACTAATGTTCTTTTGGCGAGGATTTAAAAGATCTTTTAATATTGGCTCCCCTTTTTTATAACTTATCTTTCAATATAAAAGAAACTTGGGACGTCTTTCTACAACGCCGTTTAAGGTAAAATGTTGAACAAAAGCTCTTTAAATTTATTCGTCATTTTCGTTTTAACTTTGACAAGGTTTCTTTTCTTATGATCTATTGTGTTTTTAGGGTTTCTTAGTCGATTGTCTGGTTTTGTTTTCCATGTCTCACTTTAATTGTGCGCATATTATGTGTTACTGAACTTAGTCTTTATACTTTAGAAGCCCTTTAAACTAGCGTTCAAAGTTCGGAACAAAACTGCACGGTCTCTTTGTACATGCCACGTACGTGAGATACCATTTAGCAGACATAAACATTATAAAAAGGTTCTGAATACGGAAAACAAGTGAAAAGAAAATAGAATTAATAAGATAAGAAAGGCGAAGACATTAAGAGGAAAGATGCTTAATTTTGTTCATAAGCCAGCTAAAAAAAATCGTAAAAAATTTGAGACAGCTGAATATTACTACCTAACATTCATGGTCCGTGGGCTTCAGTAGTCGCTACCATGTCTGTCTATTTGCCCCTTGCACAAAAGCCTTTATAGAAGCTACTATAGTTTAACGATTGTACGTCCCTGAAGTCCGTACAAGTGATTATATATACAATTCATTAACAATACAAAAGTGTACATATGTTTTTTTACATTGTCACAGCCAATAGACAGTCATCCTCTTATTTGGAAATACGTAAACGGTTTCAGTCATAAGTCTGAAATTGTAATGTTTTTATGAATATTGAAGAAAATGACGCTTACAATAATAGAATTACAGATAAATATTCCACCAGTATCTTGGAATTTAAATAAAATGTATTACAGGAAGGAACCAAAAAAAAATCATTTGGTAGTATCTGCTATTGTACTATCAATTAAATGGCAAAAACAATTAAAATGGAGTAGAGAAAAATATATTAAATTCTTCCATTCCACTCATTGACCTCTGTACCTATTGTCAGAAGACAAAAACATGACATTGGTTTACAATCTGTGCGCTCGAAGGTGTCCGCCCCTGTGTGAGCGGGAGCGCAATATTTATGTGCGTGAGCGAAAGAGACAAGCAGTGAGGGGTCATTGTACGAGATTCTTTCTGTTCGGCGACCGCAGTTTAGTATAATATAGTGCTATATTTCAATTTAATTGTTTTGTTAATACGTATTGCGTCAGTCTAGGAGTTTAATTTAGGTACCTTTTGGCGGTCTTTCATGGAGCCTCTTCCTAGTACAGCCATTTTGCACATGGTATCCTCTTGTAATCTCTTCAAGGAGTTGCCTTTCGGACCCAGCAGCTTCCCAACGAAGTTAAACTGTAGACAAAACGTTTAGGGTTTTATTGGCATCATTTTATGAAGCGTGTCAAGATAGGCTTATATGCAGGGGTTCCGTATCTAATACGCGATAAAGGATTTTGTAAAATAACTTCAAATTTTGCTCAATATAATTTTCCTGCAAAGGTGGGCCAATATCGCGACCTCCTGGATTCCCATCAATGGCCGCCAACGACCCGGCAGGCCGGTTAAGAGATGGCGCTACGATATGGATACCTTTGCGAGGAAGTTGTGGATGATCAAGAAAGAATGGATCAAGAAAGGGGACGCCTTTGCTTGGCAGTGAGAAACCATAGGCTAATTTAAAAAATAATAATTTTTCGCCTAATGAGTTTTTAGGAGATCTTATCAACATGGATAATTTCAAGTCTCTACATCTAATGGTTTGTAAATCCTCGTGGGGAGGGGGGCTCTGGGGTGGACTGAGGGGGTTGGATATGACAATGGAGACCTAAAAAAAGAAAATCGCAAATAATATTTTCTATACAACACATCAATTGTCACCGAAACAAAACACTTGGAAAGTGAACAAGACGCAAACATTTCTATTATGGATTCTGCTTGCTTAATAGATACCCTCAATATTTATTTATAAGGCTCTACATTTATACTTAAGACAAAATTGTCGTAGGAAATTATGTATTTTCAAATTTTAATATTGTTTATAACACCGACCGTGTTTTTTTTTATTTATTAGGAATTCCGACAGTGGGTTAATGTATACAAAAATACAAGAGAAATCGATCGAAACTAAAGCTAAAATGGCCGCCAAGAAACTTGGCATTCTCAACAAAGTAAAGCGGTACTTCACACCTGATCAGGAGTGACGATCCTCAGCAGTGAGGGAACGATTAGGAATGAAGAAAGGAAGCAAAAAAAATAGTTGAGATATTTTTCAAAGCTATACTTTGCTTGAATCCATTAACAAGAAAAAAGGAAAAACAGCAGCCCACTGATCTTCTGTCGTCAATTAACGCACGTTTGATTGCGGAACAGAAACATGTGGAAAGGTTGTTCGTTAAGTGATTAGTAAAATCAAAAGCAATCAATTTTATACCTAAGCACCCCATTACTTCCTTCAATTATTATGCCTGATTTATCTATACTAATATATAAAGCTGAAGAGTTTGTTCGTTTGTTTACTTGAACGCGCTAATCTCAGGAACCACTGGTCTGATTAGAAAAATCTTTTTAGTGTTAGGTAGCCCCTTTATCGAGGAAGGATATATGCTAAATATAACACTAAAATTTAATCTATTTTTTAAAGTAATTTTACGCGCACGAAGTGCTAGGCAACATATAAACTAGCCGATGAAGAGGAATTCGAATTGAGTCCTTTAGCATTTCAGTCCTGCTTAAATACCGATGTGCTATCGAGGCTTTGATAGGAAAGATAATTAAACCTATCATTAAAAGCTATTACTATTGATACGTACATATACTATGTTCCTGTTGAAGATAGTAGGCTCTGATGGTTATTCCCTTTTAGCCTTTATGTGTAAGAATTTTAAGAGTCATAATTGTATATCCTTATAAAATTGTTGCCAGGTATGTATACTACCTTATAGTATAAGAGATGATGTGTGCAAACTTTATATCATAAATACAGTTTGTTAGTTATTTTTCCCAGTTCCCGTTGCCGTTCCATTTCTTTTTCGCTTTGTCCTTCCTTTTTTATTATACTTACAAACCTTATCCTAACAATAACGAACACAACAAAAAAGAAATTATCCAATTTGGTGCAGTAGTTCGGAAATTATGCACGTGCATACATTGCAACGAGTCAATGTTATTTGCGACTATAAATTGACACGTAAGCGATAGCTTACGTGTCAATCTTTCAAGTTGGATCAAACTGCACACGGTCGCGCTGTGTAAACTTGATTAAAATCGGATAAGTAGGTTAGGAGTCCATCGCAAACAAACAACGTGACGCTTAATTTATAGACATATATTAAGTTTGCGACTATAAATTGAGATGTAAGCTATTCTATATTTCAAGTTGAACCCAGTTTTTTTGTTGAATTCCCCTTATTTCCGGGAAGGTTTAAAAGTAAAGAAAGGAAAAGTCTAAAGAAGTTATTTTAAAATACAGATTCGCTCGATACTTCAGAATACTTTAAATAGATAAAGTTCGTACTGGACCTTTTGACTGACGTGCTATGTTTTTATGTAAATTAATTATATAAATAAAAATGAAAAATGAATGCGGGCAGGACGACGTCTCCCAGGACAGCTAAATGTTAGATGATTACAATTTACAAAATGTATTTCAGTGCATAATAACATTCGATGGACTGCATCAAATTGGATAAATCTTTCTTTGTAGTGTTTAGAATTGTTAGGACAAGGTTTGTATACTTAAAAATGTGTATGGCTGTATGTTACGGGAGATTTTCGAAAATATAGGGAAAGAGATTCGCTCAAAATATTTTTTTAATGATTTTTTAGCATTTCCTATCAACATGGAAAAGTTCAAGTCTCTACATCTAATACTTTAAAAATCCTAGAAATGAGGACCGCCTTGAGAGCGGACAGACTTATTAAAATTCAAATGATATTTTATTCAAGTAAACTTTTACAAGCTCTTTTGTTAAAGTCTACTTTAATAAATATTAATATAATTAATTATCTAAAATAATATGATATATGTACGAAGTCTGCCGGGTCAGCTAGTCTAAAATAATATGATTATATAAAAACATGACAATTCCCAAAACTTTTCCGGGTCAGAGGTACAAAACCTTTTCCCTATAGTCTAAAACTCTGAACTAATAGAACTTTTCTTTTTTTTTTTTAATATCTTTATTGCACAACTAAAATAAAAATGTTGCACAAACGGCGAGCTTAATGCTAAAGGGCATTCTCTGCCAGCCTACCTTAGTAAACTTGTGTGGAATATAGCTTTAAAAGCGGCCATCTTTTCAATTCGCAAAAGATACGAAGCGAAATGTCATATTTGGCGCAACGGTCTAAAAAAATTGTCAGACGATAAAATTCGTGCGCTTTAATAGCTCAGAGTATAGGGGGGTGGTATGGACAGTAATAAAATTTGATTACACTTGATCATAAATCTTTTTTTCATTATCTCGCGCGGCGTCGTCGGGGCTGTGACGCGGCAGACTTACCCCAAATCCCTGTGTTTTGACACACATATCTGTAGATTTATGGAGTCACCATGTGCGCTTGCTAGATTGGATTGTTTCTGTGTAGCGATCCTCAGAACTTTCGTCGAGATAAACCGATTTTGATGATTCTCTTTTTATTTAAAAGCTGTTGCTTCCCGTGTTGTCTCGGTTCAATGCAGTCCAGTTCTGACAACAATTCATAATTTCCTTTTGTTCAAATTTTATTGACTATTTTACACTTAAATTATATCCATAATATATACTAAACTAAAGCTGAAAACTTTGTTTGCTTAAATGCGCTAATCTCAGGAAATAATGGTCTGATTAAAAAAAAAATTAAATGTTAAATAGCCCATTTATCGAAGAAGGGTATAGGCTATATACCGCCACACTAAAATTTTTCACCTAATTTTACGCGGCCGAAGTCGCGTGTAACAACTAGTGAGTTATATAATACTTTCTATTCTGGTGAATGAGTCTAAAAATTGAGAAGACGTGGGCAAGTGCTATTTAATAATTTCGCGTTTGGTATGGGTTATTTCAGTAGCAAAAATGTCCGAAGACCATGCACAAGCGGTGGAACAAGTGACGCAGGAAGTCAAGGATGTCAAGCTGGAGAACGGGACGGCTGCGGGTGCAGCCAACGGAACACCGACCAAGAACGACAGTGCTATACCATTCAAGGTACCTATATCATTCAAGGTTCTGAGTCCTCCCTTTTATATACTACTTCCTAAAGTTATCTCGGTTAAGTACCAGGGTCCGCTTAGATTGCAGAGGATTTGGCTGCGGGGCGAGTTAAGATGACCGCTTGCCATCTGACGTCATCCTCGGAACCCCTACGATCTCTACAACCTTACGATTAATATCACAAAGTGACATTAATCGACTCCAACTAGCCCGGACACGAAGATCTTCCTTTACAGTGGTTGAGCATATCGACCTTCGCTCCCACCTTTCATTCCTCGCCGAAAAGCCTCTCACCTTGAACAGATGTCGTGTTATTAAACTAAGCAGCCCTCTAGATATTTGCTACTTGAATATAATTGACAAATAAGTACGCCAGTGTAATAACAGCTATTTTTACTTATACAGTTCCTGTTCTGATGAGGGATTTTTTACTACAATTATGCTAAAACTCATTCGTGCGTATTCCACAGAAAGTGAAAACAACTTTCGTTTTAAGAACGCAACAACCACCATATCCAGGAATCGATCCAACCTGAACGTACGTTTATATCTTACGCAATCACATGGAAACCGGTTGAGCACTTGGTTAGCATTTTGTTTAGGAGAATTGCACTGAATACCGTTTTGATTTAAAAGATATCTGCAGTAACTTAGGCAACCCAAAGTACTTAAAAAAGAAGAGACCTAGCTAATCTACGCATTCCTATAAATTTTTAAATCTCTTATAGTACAAATATGTATTAGCTAGACTCCATACATACCAGGTCTAGGCCTTGTTAAGTGCATTTAAGTAGCATGCTGTGATCAGCTAATACCGGCAGCTGCATTCCACCACAGAACATTTCGTTAAAATTTGAAATTCCACCCTCATCAACGTCAAGTCCTCAAGTCCACAATCGTGCAATTCTCTAGGAACTTCCATAAACGAGTAACTGGCTGGAAATACTGAAAAGCCTTTAAAGTTAATTGCCTTATTTAAAAACCCAAACGCTGTTAAGGTTGTAGCAAGAGGAAAAGTTGGAGGTCTCGATGTCGAAAAGTTGGGAGGGGCGGGGGGGGGGGGGGGGCGCCTTGCGAGTAGACAGACAGACGGACGGACAGAGCAACATTATAAGAGTTCCCTGTAGTACTACGAAATCCTAAAAAGCATAACAGCACTTTTTTCCTGTTGTTTATGTAAAATCTACTGCTGTTCGCAATTTCATTATTTATTTACTTAATTTAATTTTACATGTTACCCTGTTAGGGCGTTTGTAAAAATATTTTTCGAAATTATTTTAATTTTATATAAAAAACATATGAAGGTAACATCAACTAGAACAGATATTTTATGCATTATCAACTAGTCAAGAGGTTGGGAGGTATTTTTAGAACTATAAATGAACCTGTTAGCCATTAATGTAAGTAGCATAACCACTTATAACGATAAGATCAATAAAAAAAGGTAGTTTAATCAGATTATGCGGTCGTTGTTTCACTTTATAATAGGATTCCTTGATAGTTCACCGTATAATGATAGATTAAAATCTATAAGCTTCTGAGCTGGCTTATCTATTGCAAGAAACTTATAGAACTAGAACTTCAATAAATATCTGTGAGTCTTCTGGAAGCCACTCTTTTCTTGGGCGTCGACAGTTACTCACGTAAACTGCGTGCCGGTTTATCAAACAAACAAACTCTTCAATTTTATATATTAGTCTATGCTAATATATAAAACTGAAAGTTTGTTTGTTTTTTTGTTTGATAATAAAATTGCAAAAGAAAAAAAGCTATGACTTGACTAGTATCGTTTTTTTAAAGAATATTAGCAACACATTTTTGATATGTAAATTCGTTTCTCTACTACTAAGCTTAAATTAAAAGCTTCTATAGAATAGTAAAAAGTGGGTACGACAATATTTCAGCGGTATGGGGTTTGAATCAGGTTCCTTGCGGAATCCAGCCATCCCTTCTACCGTTGAGCTCTTGAGGCTCTTATCTATCGCCTCTTGTTATATAACCATAGCTATGCCCGCGACTTCATCCGCGTAAAATTAGTTTTAAAATGAGGGTAAATTTTAGTGTGATGGTATATAGGCCTTCCTCGATAAATGGGCTATCTAAAACTGAAAGAATTTTTCAAATCGGACCAGTAGTTCCTGAGATTAAAGCGTTCAAGCAAACAACCAAAAAAAAAAAAAATAAACAAACTCTTTAGCTTTGTATATTAGAATAGAGTAAAGATGGACATCTATTAAGAATGGATTTTTCGATAGAGCCAGATTAAGAGGTGTCTGGCAAGTTTAATTTTACGCGGACGAAGGCGCTGGCAACAGCTAGTTCTGTTAAAAATTAAAATATCTTTAACTGGTAATTTTATTTCATAGGTACTGATTTTTTAATCTGACCAATTATTTATTACTTAACATCCTTTCGGAAGGCTATACACAACAAAAAAGTTGCATCCTGTTATTATGCAGGGCAAAAAACTTATTCATACATAACATTTAAAAATCCCCAGGTACTCCACTCGGCTTTGTTCGTTGAATTCGTTGAATCCTTTTCCCAATTTCAGCCCCCAAAACTTTTAAACGGCTCAACCGATTTTCATCAAACATGTCTAAGAACATTCGCACATTAGTCACCTTTAATGCAAAAAAAACTAAATTTAAATCACTTTATCCGTTCGGGAGCTATGATACCACAGATAGGCAGACAGATACGTCAAACTTATAACACCCCTCTTTTTGTGTCGGGAATTAAAAACGGTACTTCAAAAATAATCACGTACTTCTCAGCTCGGACTTTTAAACACATGTGATCTACGTCTTTTTACCAATTTTTGACAAACTGCCTGAATTCCGCAACTTGGGTGGACATACTATTAAAACTTCTTATATTATATCATTTCAAATTTTCTATTTCGCAGGAGTCTGGAGGGTTTATTATCGCATATAAAATATATAATAACATACCTCACAATGTTACTAAAGAAAAGTCATTTATTGTTTTCAAAAGAAATTTAAGAAAATACGTTCAGGAGTGTTGTCTGGAATAATTATATTTATACCTCTAGTCACTGAGTTTGTTTTTTAACTTAACATTTAAGAAAAATATTGTGAAATTCTCTTAAGTGAATATTGTTCTTGAGAAATAAAGTTCTTTAAACACATATAAATCTCAAAATGTGTTTATGAGACAAGATTTTTTTTTAATATTAAAAGAGGGACAAGGGGCTAATCGGTTCACCTAAGAGACTACCAAAGCCCTTGGACATCAGCACAACCAGGAAGCTTGTTGTCCTTTAAAGAGGTGTTAAGGCCACCGGGAAC
>JANCMC010009568.1:0-21372 GCA_024363005.1 Charaxes varanes | reverse complement strand
CCGTTTCCGTTCCCTTTCCCGCTTCCGGTCCAGTTCCCGTTTCCATTCCCGTTCCCGTTTCCTATCCCAATATTTTCGAAAATTGCCCATTACAAACGGAAAGACAGACATTTTTCTAAATTATACAAACCTTGTCCTGACAATATCGAACGCAATAAAAAAAGAATTATCCAATTTGGTGTAGTCGCTCGGAAGTTACGGTTAAGTAGTTTAGGATTCCATTGCGGACAAACAACGTGACGCATTATTTATTTATATAAGCAGATAAGAAGATATATGTATATGAAACCCAATATAAAGTCACAAAGAATGTAGTAAATAGTAAGTAACCCAACGTTCGGACAGGACATCGTCTGCCGGGTCCGCCAGTAAATGTATAGATAATATGACAGTACAAAATCTAATCTTAATTAATCTCCTGGCATAAATTCATGCATACAATACAAGTCGATGTAATACAAAACGTGTAATAATTACGGTTACAAGGATGTTTTTTTATCCTTGTAGACAAAAAGCGATTGTATACAAATAGTATGCTAACAGCGTTCCTTGACGGTTTCTCATGTATGTACACACGTATGACCGGAAGTGGCAAAATAGTTTCGTATTTTATATAGTAGATACTATTTTAAACCTCAGTTTAAAATGAAGCGGATCGGATCTCTAATGGTTGGGGAGCCCGAGAAGAGATTTTGTGCAATGCTCGAGCGCATCAGAGAACCAGCTTCTTTGATATCAGTTCCTTCTATAGTCAGTGTCTTTTATAATCTTCTTCTTCCTACTGTAATCGCGGTCTTGTTCTCCAAATTCCCAACTCCACAGTAGAGCATTATAAACATTGTAAATTGAGATAAAATCGTCGTTGTATAAGACATTTGTAAATATATATTTAATAATGATTACATTATTGTATGCAATAATATATTAAAAAACGACTGTTTTATTACAATTTAGTTCTTTGTAACTCTCTTCTGTAAAGCTGGGAATTTGGAGTTACAACAATTTACGTGGGGCGTATCGATTGTTGCTGAAATTAAGTAACATTTGTGATCTCTCTCAAGCCTGAACATATAGCTTCATTTGAATGATCATTTAAATGATCACGTAGTCTGGTCGGGGACTTTGTGAAGCTTCGCAAAGTTTTGTAGTACTTTGTAGTCTTCAAGGACAAAAACGTACACACATTTTGAGCTATGTCTGACTCCGGCATAATTGAAAGTGAACTTAGCCCATACGATCTGGCGATCAAACATTCGCGCGATCTCATGGAATTTCTATTAGGAGACTTCATAAACATCAATATGTTTGATAGCTCGCATCGTGCATTCACTTTCTATTATGCCGGAGCCAGACATAGCTCAAAGTGTTTGTACATTTTTGTCCTTGAAGACTACAATGTACTAAAAACTTTGCGCAGGTACACAAAGTTCCCGGCAACACTACATGAACATTGAAACGAACATTCAAATGAAGCTATGTCTGGCTCCGGCATTAGGAGAACGTTTTAACCCTTCGCAATATGAGCTGACATATATCCTTTCGGTACCATAAATACGCAATCAATATCATGCAAAATAATAAAACCTATTACGCAGGACCATTTTTTTGTTACAATATTTTAAATTATGATATGCGATGTCACAAGGCTCCTGACCCTCCTCCCGTATCCCTTGTCACATTTTCGAAACCCTCTGCTCTCTAAACAAAATAAAAATAATGATTAGAAGAAAAGAAAGAACACGGCAAATTATTTTTTTTATTGAATAATTTTTTTTTGTTACAATATTTTAAATTATGATATGCGATGTCACAAGGCTCCTGACCCTCCTCCCGTATCCCTTGTCACGCAATGTCATATTTTGGTGACTTTTTTAAAATTTATTTCTGTTTTGTCTGTCTTCTTTCTTCTAAATAGCATAACCTACATCAATAGCAGTTTTACGGTAACATTTACAAGAAGAAAAAAATGGGAAAACCCTCAAAAATTAAACGATTTTAAATCGCGGGCACGCGCTTGGATTAAAGATTCAGTCACAATAAGACGCTTATTCCTTTCTGAATGATCTCAGAATGACGAAATCTCTTGTGGTGGTCATCAGCTAAAAATATTCTATAATTGTATGATAAACTTTTTGTATAATTATGTTGCTTTTTCTTACATATAACTAATAAGGAGTTCTCCACCACAATCACGGATCTAAGGTTTTTGTCAGTTCATCCTAATTATTGTAAATATATGATATACATATATATATTTAGACTAATAAATATATACAGACCATATGACACACGGACGTCTGTTTCTAAGATAGACAACTTAATGCCTGTTTTATAGGTAACAGACGCCGGTTATACACAAATATTTTTTTTTAGAAATATGTAATTACATACATATAGATATTAATATTACCTTACAATTTATTTTATTATCAATAAAAGTTATTATGTTAAACTTCAACTTTATTTTTACGAGAATACTACCATTCGCCACGAGCCTTTAGCCTGTGGTGTGTAAATTTAATTAAAAAAAAAGCATAAAATATCCTTTAATAAAATTCAAACTTAATTAAAATTCACGAATATATTATTAGCGTTTACAATTATATAATAAAACAATGAGTGAGAATTATTAACAATAGGCATGACGACAAATTTTGAAACATAGATTATAATGTTCTCAAGAATCTACTGTAGCCAAAAGATTTAATATTTATACAGAAATTACCGTTTTTATAAAAAAAAACATTATAAACATAAGGATTAAAATTGACTCCAAAACATTCGAAGTTGTTATGACGTCACTTTATGTTAATGGTGCGTTCCACTAAGCGCCACCTCGACGTTTTTGCCGCGACTGCAATGATCGCAGTCGTATAATATCCAATATCTGAATGAGCACTTTTAAACGTTGCGATCCCTTATTGGGACGCACTTATAATATACGGTGACGTCATACGCTCTGATGGGTTTTTTAACTTTTGTGGCGGATTGTTGTATTTTTAGTTTCCTTCTTTTATCAATCCCTATTAATCTCGCTCGTAATATAAAATGAAATATGTTTGTTAAGCTTTATGAGTCTTATTTTATCAGATGATTTATATACGATTTAAATGATTTCTGATTACTGTCGTCATTCCTATTCCCAAAAAGGGGCATCCATAAATTACGTCACACGTTAAGGGGAGGGGATGGGGACCCTGATAACTAATGCTAAGTAAATCGCTACATAAAAGCAATCGTGCGAATGTACGGGAATAATCTATATATAAAATTAAATTAAATTGTTGTGTCTGTTTGTCTATATATACTTCCAAACGCTTAGTCTCTACACATGGCGCTTGTGTTAGACAAATATTGCTTAGTTTTTATTTCTGCTTATCTCTTTGTTACGAGTAATCTCTAAAACGGCTGGACCGATTTTGATGGTACTTTTACTGACAAGTAGGTCAAGTTATAAGTAATAACACATGCTGATTTGATTTTCCCCCAGTAATTAGGATGCCCAACAAAAAAAACCTCAAAATCTAATTGAATCAATGTAGACGAAGTCATGCGTACAGCCAGTAATTAAAGAATTTATTACATCCATGTGTAATAAATACGTCTTGTTTATTTACAACATGGCGGCAAATAAAACGGATTTTGTAAATTCAAATTTAAAATATGATTTTTTTAAATTGACAAATGTTCAAGTTTTTTTCTCAGTACAGAGCGCGGAACCCTCAGTTTTTAATACCAAATATTGAATTATATTGATATAAAAATTATGTATGTGCTTCAAAAGTACTTTTAAAAAACCAAATTGTGTAACGAAATTATAACTCTGCTCTAACTTTGAGTTTCTAATTTCATTATTTATAATTGTGAAAATATTTGCAAAAAAGGAAAATGCCTTCTTTTATTCATCTTTTCAAACACTTTTCGATTCGACTGTATTTTTTACTTTCGTTACCTCATAATTTTCGACTGCTTGAATAGATTTTGATGATTCTATTATTTGTACTTTTAAATTAATACAGTGAATAGATTAATTTATAAAATTAGTTAATTTATAAAACGTAAAACATGGCCAAGAGCATGTCAAGACACGCTTATATAGAAGATTACCGTATCTGATACGCTATAAACGTACTTGTTAAATAACTTCAAAAGTTGTTGTCCGATTTCGTTCAAAATAATTTTTCTAATGAGTTTTAAGCATGTTCTATCAACATGGAAAATATCACGTCTCTACCTCTAATACAAACTATTAGAGGTAGAGACGTGATATTTTCCATGTTTCCAAACGAAATGCTAAGGAGGGACCACCTTACGGGAAGACAGACGGACGGGCGGACGAACAGAGCGAAATTATAAGGATTCCTTGTCGTACTACGGAACCCCAAAAAAGCGAGAATGCCATAAATATCACTTACGATACTTTACGTAGGAGCCATCGAATTATGCAGTCAGTACGCCACTCGGTGAAATGCCCAGAAGAGCAAAGTCAGGGATGACAATGTTATAGCTCAAGTCTTATATGGCGTAAGTGTAACGAACGAAATTAGTTTTGCCTTATGTTTGCATTATATAAATATCATAGGTTATATGTGAACCTTATATACCCACTACAATAACCTCTGAGAATCCGATTCCTTAGTAACGTAACATTTCGCGAAATTTATTTATTTATTACTAAATCTATCTTAACAGGTTTAACCTAATTCGATAGTTAAGTTATATAATTTATTACCTGTAGATGACCAATAAGTAAAATCCACAACCGTGCGATTTTCAAGAAACTTCATACCTCGCACAATTAGAAGAATCAGCAAGAAACTCGTTAGCCACTCTTTAAAAAATAGTTCTTACAGAAATTAGTTTTTCACATTTTTGCACGTTAACTATCAAGTACAAAGCTGGAGCGACTCAACTCCAAGCAGTTTTATCTTTAATATACTCTTCGACAGTATACGATAATTTTAACATGTAGTTTAAATTTAATTAGAGACAAATTTAACATTGCATCTGGAATTTTGTTAAAGAATCGTATACTTGCGCCCACAAACGATTTCCGTACCCTACCCAGACGTAGGAACGGAATCACATTTATGCCTGCTTCTAGTTTGCCTATCACGCATATCACAATTTTTTTTATCCCACCGCTGCCATCATATTGTGTATTGAAAGAATTGACATCTGTTGACAACTGCTTTATTTTAAATAATTCTATATTACACAACAATAAAGATGAATATTTTTTCTAACGAATATAATATTGGCAAATATATACTGTGAAGCAACTGTAAGTATACCTATCTCTTTAAATTTTGCGCAGAGACCTGGCTTTAAGTTATAAATCGGGCTTATGGCCCTCTTTTGGAACACAAACATTCAGAGCAAAATTTCATAAGACATTAAGCTACGAAAATATGAGAAATACACAATGTTAGCTATTTCGACATCTGTTAGTTGTCTTATTTTCTTGACGGCAAAAACGGCTGTACTAAGTTTACGTGCAAGAGCTGAGTACTTAGTGCGAGTTTTTCTAACTTTTACGCGTTGGTAAAGTTTACTTAAATTTGTATGGAGATTGATCAGCGCCGCCTAGCGGTAACGTTCTTGTTAGAGCCCAGGATAAGATGCTTGTTGAACAGTTTGCAAGTGTATGTATAAACTTCATAGTCTTCTATGTCTTCAAATAATTTCAATAACTTTCTAAAATTGTAGTGTTTTTTAACCTGTATGTCATATAGTTCATAGTTATATGTTTGGCTTAAATAGGTAGCTGAGTAAGTTGTAGCAAAGGGAATAAGGGATAGAGCGAGTACAAAAGATCCAGCCGGGTCAAAGTGCATCCGCAATGCGCAGTGCTCAATCAGTGGCTAAAATAAGCAGCTCTTACTGCAGCTGTCTCATACATGGATGACCAATTCTATCTCTGCTTTTTCAAATATCTGACATGTAAAACCGTGTGGAGATTCAGGGAAGTCGTCAGACAGCAGTCTGTCATCTTAACTCGTCCCACAGCCTCATCCTCTGCAATTTAAGCAGAGCCTGGTATTAGATTGGGATAACAGTTACATGAAGATGAGTTAGCACTGTATTCAATACTATTTGAACCAAGCTAAAAGTTATTTATGATTATTATTTATGTAACAATTAATTTGTGGATAATTTTAAGATACATGAATATTCAATAAGTATTTTATTTACAATATTATATTTTGACAATTTTCTTATGTTCAATGTTGAAAGTCTTATTATTAAAAACTATATTTTTTCAGGCTCAATCTGCATATTACACAGCTGCTTACAATCCTCAGGCCTTACAACCGAATAGTGCTGAAATTTATCATAAGGGTCTAGAACTTTTGGAAGGGGAACTGAAGCAACGTGGATCTAAATTCCTCCACGGTGATGTTTCTCCACATCTTCAAAAGAGAATATTATATTATTTAGAAGCTGGTATAAGCAACTTCGTTCACTTAAATCTTTTTTACGAAATCTTTTGAGTCTGTTTCTTGATTAATTTTCATTTTTTTTTGTTTTTTTTTGTTTTTCGTATAATTGAAGATGCATAGTGTAGGGACATCCTAGTAAGCATAAAATATCTGTGTCGGGAGATACCCACTACAAAATTTTAAAATAAACAAATAGAGAAAAAATCGTTAATTACTACTCGTAACATGTGTCTGTGTGTTTGTGTTTGTGTGGGTGTAGTTTTAGTTTACAAAGTATAATATTTTATTCTATTATTAAGGATCATGATAAAAACGTCTAAAAAGAAAGATTGCAGGTTTTTTTCGTCGCTTTTTGTCGAAAAAATAAATACACGTGATATCTTACGAACCCCCGTAATATTTCGTGCCTTTTCTGAACCCCTCTTTCAAGCGTCACGTGGTTAATGGATGGCCCCATTTATACATATAAACAGAAATTAAAGGTCTATTTGTAACGTGGAAATGTTTTTTACTAATTGCATGGTATTTATGACTATATATGTATATAATATGATACCTATATCAGAAAGAAGTATTTTTTTTGTTTGTCTGTTTGTTCCGCACAATTTCCAAAACGGTTGTTACCACTGGCATATGCAATAACATAGGATACTTAAATTTTAGCAAAATAATTGAGATACCGCACAAAAAATAAAAATCCTATAAATTTTGCTAAATCTCCGAATTCAAGCGGATGAAGTCGCGGGACACAGCACGTATCAAATAAAAATTGATTTATTAAGCTACAAGTCTCCGATTTCAGATTTGTGTGTATCATTAAATTCATCCTAAAACTAATTTTAATTTGTTGAAAAAAAATATATTTTGGCATTGTCCAAGCGGACGTCGGTAATGTGTCAAACGTGACGTGGAAGACTTCAACAAACACTGTACGTCACATGACAACTATGGAACAACAAGAAGTATGGAATAAACAATAACGTATTGTTGTTATGAGAATCTAAGAGACTAATGGCGACGATAACCATAGATAAAGGAGTTGGTCACTATGCATTATAGTGCCGATCACTATGTATTGTTGATTCTGGAATGGAATCTTTTAACATTTCTTATTGGTGCGTAACGTTTCTCAATTTTATATTATTATATGACATGAATTTAGTTAATAAATATACCCAAATAATAAAGATCTTAATAGGAATTCAAAGTTCTTATAATTCACATTAAACACTACTATTTGTATATGTTCAGAAACTAAAAATAGACACAATTGCAAAGATACCGTATATTAACTAAACTTCTAGCTTACACTTTATCGATCATATTAACGACTAGAAGGTTAAAGAACTCTTAGCTGGCATCATCTCAAAACATAATGACGATGAGCGAACGATAGCACTAATGAGAGAGTTTAATTAATGTCCTCTTTGTTGATGGGTCTGCGTAGGTGTTTTAGGTATAATTTGATGAGTTTTCCTTTAGCGACGCTACGGAAACTCACCGCAGTCACCTTGTCTCGCCTTCGCCATTACGGCGGCCGTGCACCTTTTGCAATTACCCCGACATTTAGCCGGCACACTCGGCCCAGCCGCTACAAAATCACAACGTAATTTTGCATCATAATAACTTATCTGTGAACACGTCTCATGAACTTGATCCATTTAAACAACAAAAAAGTGAAATTGTTTGTAAGAATATATCTAGGACAAGGCTGCTGGTAAATAAAAGTTTCAAAGTTTAACAATACAAACTACGACAAAACACGATGAACAGGTGCTAAAATATAGATCATTCGTCTGAAACATTCACTAATGTGTATTAATGAAAACTATATATATGACTATAACAAAAACAATGATCTTACCCACATAAAGATATGAAATATTTTTCATATTATAATTGGAAGATATTGTCACTTTTACGCTTAAGTGATTATTAGAGGACTTATTTTTTGGTGTTAGTGAGATACTTTCGATGCAAGAAATTTGTCTTTGTATCGAAATATGTTTAAATGAGATATTGTTTTTTCGCTTAAGACAAGTTTAATTGTATTTTCCGCTTTGTCTTCGTGTGATTCAGTCTTGTCCCGATTGGTATCACATACCTTGTATCGCGATCAATTTTAACCGAAACTTCGTTGAGGCAACTTTGATTAGTGTAAAAAGATTTTACATATGTGCATACGAAACAGGTGAATGAAACGCCTACGCTGAAGCAAACATTTACATCCATGATTGACGTCATCGCAATATTTCTAAGACAAGATAAACATAGCAGGACAACTTCCTCAGTTGTATGTATATTAAAATTCTGTCTAATTTTTTGTCTACAGTTTTCCAATTTTTAGGCGAGAAAACTACCATTTAAAACACAACATACACCATGATAGGTGTTGCTTCACAAAAATCCACTACAAGTAAAGAAAAGTATGTGCAATTTACAGTTGTAATTTAGCTAAATATTGTATTTCAAAAGTTACACTCGAACACCAAATAATAGTAATGCTTAAAATCTTTTCCTTAACGCTACGTAGTAACGTTCAGAGGCCCTAGCACGAACATTTCGCACCGTTCGAAGTCGAAGAGTCGACTTTGGAAGGAGCGGCTAAAGAAATGGTCACTACATAGAAAATTATGCAAAATTACCTTTTACGAAGTCCTTACAAGGAAAAGTTCAACAATTGTTGATTGTTTCCAGTTTCAATTGGGTATGTAAATTAAATGCTCGCATCCAAGTTACATACACAATTTAAAGCATGCGTCAGTTGTTAAGTAAAATTTAACGACCACGTGAATAAGATGGAAGCGGTACGAAAACAATTAAAACGTGATACGGTCGGTTTCTACGAGTATGATCGATACAACATAACGGACATAAATTACACAATGAATAAGGACTGAGCCGAATTCATAATGTATAATGAAAGGCCAAGGAAGAATAAGTTAAGTGATGAAATTAAAGATTTAATACCGTTTTTCAATAAATCGAAAAAAATCTTAAATTCGCAAAAAAAATCTTAAATGTTTTGCAATCGATTAATTTTAACTATCTTTTTTTAGAACTGGTAGCTTTCAGGAAAAAATTAGGGGGAAACGCATAAAGAGTTTATAAAAATCTTTTAAAAAACAACTTTTTACTTCTTCCAATGTGAGTTAGTTTGTTATGCAACATAACTACCCATCTAATAATTATGAATTGTACAAAAGCTATGATCGGTATGGAAAAAGATGAGGGTAGTTTTTATCCAGGGAAAAAAAGAACTGACCGAATGAGTTTAAATAAAAATCTAAATCTACGAACGCGCATAAAAGGATAGCTTTATGAAACAAACAATTTTACAGATACCTTTGGATAGGAAGCGTCTCGCAGGAAGATATAACCGTAAACCAATATCAGTTCACAAAAAATATATATTACATATTATAATAGTTTAAATACAATTTAAAAACATACAATTTTAACTATTATAATATTTAGACATGTTTGGTCGGTTAACGTTGTCAAACGGTACATTTGTGAATGCAGTGCAGTCCTGTAATTAACAGGAATGAATTCGTTCCTATCAACATAGCAAGAGTCCGGACTCGAATGTTCGCCAATATTTAATGAATCATATACGGTAATTAGTGACAAGGGAATCAATTCAATGATTCGAAACATTACAAAGAATAACAAAAGGAAAATGCGTATTATGAATATATTAATTTAAATCGTTTATGCATATTTGCACACATAAATGCCACAGGATTTTCAGTACATCATCCCCCATCCTTAAAATTAGGAGAAGGAATTGGATACATAAGACGCTTAAATTTATTGACTGCAAATACAGCACGACACGAGTTGACATCCGAATTGACATTGACTACTTATCAAAATCAAACGCTCGAAAACAGGCTAGTTTTTTATGAGGTTATTTCAGTTCTGCGGTCAGTCAATAAAAAAGTCTGAGGCTGATGTGCAAGAAATGTACTTCAAGAGAAAAATAAATGAATAAAATAAAAGAAAATATTATAAACGACTTTCAAAAAGAAGTGAGCTCCCACCAAAACCATTTACATGTAAAATGTTGCCATGACGAGACCATATGGTTCCCACTGTCAAAAACTTATCATATTCCAGATTTTAGAGCAACGCTGCTAACTCTACACACCCTTACTCTATACGTCGTCACTTCACTGTCTTAGTCAACATATATAGCGTGGTTGTTTTGTTACTACTAGAACTATTGTTTAGATGAAAAGTAATTAACAGTAAATAAATAGGGCTAAACCACATACTTTGGCTAACATGTAGAGACAGAAAAGTTACGACGTGTAGAGTTAGAGACGTGACTCTAATAGAAATCTGATAAGTTCTTGACTTAGCGAGCCATGTGGTCGCGTCGTGGCAACACTTTACATGAAAATGTTTTTGGTAGGTTTGATAATTCATGACAATCTTTTTTTTTGTAATTAAGCATAATATTAAGATTATACTTGCTATAAACGTCAAAACATCGGTTTGAAAAACTAATAATAAAATCTTCTACAATTTAACTCAGGACAGAATTTTAAGAATTTCAACGGATGGCAACCTTACATACAGTTTGCAATTTTCTCAGAGGGTTGCATGTTGTATAATTAATGTAATGTTACCGATACACCCATTTAATGTTGCTAATATCTGATAGTTCATGTGGCGTTTTGTTCCCCCTTCATGCGGTCTATGATTGGCTCTACAAATTGAACATGCTAGTCATTTACCATCAGACTTTCAGCCCAATAATGTCGTATATACTTTAAGAAGAGACTTAAGAGATTTGTGAGAGATGAAACAAAAATTATATGCATATAATGTTTAACGCAAAAATCTTTCCACATCTTAAAGCTTTGTATAGTCGACCAAGAAATTGGTTTGCCACACTAAGGCCGAATATCGTTTGCACGTCAATAAGCTAAAAGGCTAACTTTTGCTTGTTATGCATTACGTTAACTTTAACTTCTAACAGTAACCCAAAAAAGCAAAATTTTCATGCAGCAAAATGGTAAAGCACTTTCTTGCTCGACTATACAATGTATTCTCCTCTGTTTTAGAAAAAGGGGACTTGTCATAACAGTTTAAAAATATATACACTCCCGGACTATGAAATCCTACATGATAGATTTTTTTTGTTAAATGTTTTTATTTTCTTTTCCATTAAAAAAGAAAAAAAAAAAAAACATTTTTTTTAATTTGAGATTAAAGATGCCGGAGAGGTATTGAAATGACCTTTAATACTATATTAAAAATATATGTATTTTTTTTAATAAACAATAAATAAAAATGTTTTACAAAATAATGTTCTCTTTTGCGATTTTATCGCATCCGAGTGTATAAACAAAATGAGACTTTCAAACATTGTCGTTGTCTCGTTGAAAAAAAAAAGTCATTGATCCGAGCGCGCCGAAATTCACGACTCCTTCAGTGGGCTAATATAAAACTTCTTGGAACTTTCTTTAAAGTCCAACTGTTTTGAAATCCATAGATAAGACACGAAGACGTACGATTTTGGTATATTATGTTATATTTATAAATTATCAACAACCGGTGTAACATAAAGAAACACGCTAATGAAGTAACACTTTGTTTTTTAATAGCTTCTCAGGCACACCCAAACCACAATATTTGCAAACCTTAAGTCATTTGTTTTGTGTCTAACTAATTACCATTACAGGCATATTACTGGACACTAGGTATTATGTTTTCAACAGCAATTTAAAAGTAATTCAGTAATACTTTTAGAAGAATATCTGGATCCGGTCAAAAACTTAAAACACTAAATAGTGTACTAAAACATTTTCAATAATATCTAGTTTCATTAAAAAAAAGTTTATTAGGTAGTCAAAATTTTAAGTAGACATGTTATTCCTTATACAATCTACTCTACCTGTCTGCAAAGACTCGTCAAAAGTGGTCCATTAAAAGATTTCCCGTAATAAAAAAGACGAGGGACAAAAATTGTAAAAACAAAATTTTGCTATAAGTGTAATATATACTGTGATATGGCATTTAGTAAAGGAATTTTAAAATCGGAACGTTACGAACGTTCGGACATTACGAACAGGCACTTCAAATTTTCTTTAATTATATAAATAAGGTTATTAAAAAGGCCACATAGCTCATGTATTTTCTTCATAGTAATAAAGCGAGGTAATTTAAAATGTCCTTCATAAAGCAACCGTAATAAATATTATAGTCTTTTAGTAGGTATGCGTGCGCGCAGTTGATCTTTGCTCTTCCCATATTAAAAGTAACTATGGCATTTTGGTTTTATGTGACATATTCATTATTGGCACGCCTATGATGTCACGTCGTAAAAATGCTATACACTTTTGAAACGTGTCCATCAAACAATTGATGGGACAGGGCGTTGCTTTGGGGGAATTCATTGTTCCCTTAAATTACATTATTATTTATTATTTACAGCCTATTTTCCCTCTGCAGGGCAAAGGCCTCCTTCCCTTCCACTCTACCCTTCCTCTCTATTCTTTTTTCTTGTGGATTGTCTTCTTGTGGCCGGGGACTCTGGTAGTTGCGCAAAGTTTTGTAGAACTTTGTAGTCATCAAGGACAAAAATGTACAAACCCTTTGAGCTATATCTGGCTCCGGTATTAGTACAACAACATTTGACAATTTAATTAATAAAATACATTGTTATTATAGAAATGCTAGTCATGGTCACGCTTTGACATCATCCTATAATAAAATGTATGCATGTGTGTGTAAATTGTTTGGCATTGGTATGCGTTTGCTCTTATTTTAATAATTTAGTATATTTATAATACTTATTTAGAAAAGAAACCATTCGTACACCCTCCTTAATATTAAACTATATTGTGCTAAATTTTACACTCGTCCACCCGCGCAATTTTCGTAAAATGCTACCGAAAGTTTCGCTTCACACATGAATATATAAATAAGCTGAAAGGTATTTACCATTTTGGGCATCTCACTGGGATTACATACAGATATATAATTTTTAATGGCTTTTTGTGTCTCTATTTTTCTACCTATAAAAATTACTTTGCATGAATTTAGGCTGTTGAGAGTATTAGTAGTAGCCAAGACAAGATTAGCAGTCCAGAGGTTTGAAGTAATCGCCTTATAGACTTCAGTATACCCATTCCATCTTTGAGCCAACGAGGTTCCACTTTCGCCATTCCGTGTCTAATAATAGACTGGCAATATTAAAATCACCGACGTGGAAAGTGTTCCTTGGTCACCCGATACACCAGTGACAAAATCCACGTGAGTTGGCGCTTGCTTGCGGTCTGTTTTCTACCTGAGCCGCAGGGACCGCGTCAGGAGCTGTAGCCACTTGCAAGTGATATGTGGTTTCTAATGAAGACTTGCAGCTTTTACAATATTGCATAAATGTATCAACAAACTGCACAGTACCTATTTTGTATATATATATATATATATATATATATATATATATATATAGATACTAGCAAGTCAAGTCAAATTTTGAGACCCTTAGACCTCTTTAATCTGTCCCTATTGAAAAATTCGTTCTTAGCGGATTTCTACTGATTATAAACTACCTTCTTGCAAAAATTCGTCCCTATACGTCCCGCAGTTTTTGAGATTTCATGAGAGACCTTTCACTTTTATTATATAGATTTCCCGTTTTCAAATAAATTGATAGAATCAAGGATTACTTTGACGACATCTATCCGCTTGAACTGTACACCTTACGGATTGTTCGCCCTTCTACAGTTAAGCTATCGAGGTTTAATAAAATAATTCGGAGTTAGTAATTATTTTAACTACATTAGCAGTGAACTTAATTGTCACCTTCTTTTTCTTCCTAGCGTAATTCAGGTTTAATACCAGGGCCCTCATAAATTGAGGAAGATACGGCTGTTCGGCAAGATAATATTCCATACACCGTCTGATGTCATCCCCGAAATCCCCACAATCTTTAAAATCACTCGATTAATATCATTCAGTGACATAAATAAGGATCCACAGTTTTACGTGCCTTTCGAAACGCTTATAAGGTCAACAGAGGGTTTTTGAAAACAACGTGTTAGAAATTAGAATGCTTACTTCAAATAGCTGCTCAACGGAAGAAAGTTTGAAGGTAACAATGAACAGTGCTGATAAATAGGTCAGTGTATCGAGAACCCTTATGGGTCAGAGGTAAGTGCCCCGGCAGTTCGCTAACCATGTTAATGACCCTAAGTTGGCCTGTTCATGGTTCTAATTCGGAGTTTGTTTGAACGTGCTGTTAGGGGTATCATAGCTGATGTCGCGGTATGTTTTCTTTATGTAAGCCGCGATAGCGCACTGGTTCACGGCGATAAAACTGCTAGGTACCTGGTTCAAACCCCGCTAGACTATCATTGTGGCCACTCATAATACAAGGTCAAAAAGGCTTACCTGCAAATTATTAGACACACCTCAAAGCATTACTAGTCTTTTTCTAAAAAAAGTTAAAATGTTATATACATAGAACTAGCTGTCTCCCGCGACTTCGTCCGTGTAAAATTAATTTGCAAGAGCCTTTAGGACTCCTTAATCTGCCCTTATCGAAAAAACTGCTCCTAGCGGACGTCTCCTAACTATAAACAAACTGCTTGCCAAATTTCATTTTTGTACATCCCGCTGCTTTCGATATTTCGTGATAGGTGACCTTTTGCTATATATATGTGTATATTTTCTTAGTTCTACTTAGGTTTCCATTAATTCAAAGACGCGCTGTCAAATAAGTACTTAACTGTCATACGTTTAATTCAAGTGCGCACTCGGCTTTTAATTATAACAACAAATATGTAAGACCTCCTCGAAGGACGACTTTCTCTTTAATTACACGTATTTAAATGCATCGACTCATTAGTTGCGCTATAATTTGATCAATGGTGCTTTCTATAATTGGTATGAACCAACAATCGATAATCAAACGCGTTTTTAAAACCCATAAAGCTGTATGACACTTGACGCTTGCCTCTCGTAATCGTTGACAGTTTAAGAATGGCTGCGGTGATTCGAAATGAAGTTTTGGCGGGAACCTGGATGTGTGCTGCTCTTGACTTATTGGTATTATTTTAATTATTTTATTGGGTTTACCAACAGCTTAATTCATTTAAAACATAGGCAATTTGGAGAACACACATAATATAAAGGCAAAATGTGAAGCTACTTAGAGGTAAACACATCATACACCATACAGCTAAGTGGAAAAAAATGAAATAAAAACAGATACACTTTAAGAATGTACCACTTTTTTTTATTTATATATTTTCTATTTATAGTTAATTAAAGTATTACTTTGTTGTCTATATTGCTGAAGTTAATCTGCCAAAATTATGATATATACTTTTAAAAAAGACATAATATTTTAATACATTTTGATTTTGACTTAATCATAAAGGTATAAAACTATATAAATTCGCCATATCCATCCTTTTATGTATAACTTAATTGATATAATTTTATAAATCTACAACATGGCAATTTGGTTAAGTTATAGAGTTAAATAGACACACTATCTATCACCCTATTTAGATATAAATTAGATTAATGCACTATCTCCCATCTGTTTCAGGCATAGATTTACATCAATAAACTGTTCACCATCCAATTCAGGTATAAAATTACGGGAATGCACACTTATACCTCAATGAAATGATCCTCTATTTAATTCAGACGTACCTCAATGAAATGAGGGGATCTTTGTAGATAGTTCATTGATGTAACTTCACATCCACGCAGTTCAAAAGAATTCAATTGCACAAGCGATCGTCCAGCCATTTACCTAATATTTATTTTATTACTAATGGAACAAAGTGAAATAGAACATCAATGTGCCATAAAAGTTTTATCAAACAGCCAAGCCGATACCATAAAATGGGTGTTAGACCACCAGGAGTGTGGAGAAAGTATGGCACGGCCGCGCGATTCGGGAATTTCTTGCTCCAAATGAATTTCAAATTAATGATGTTTTTAAAAGGAAATCGTTAAGCTGAGCCAGTTAAGGAAGCGTTTGATGCGACGGGACAGGCTGGATTTTGTCTGTTATTAATGATATTAGCTGTTTGTTCTTTAATGTACAATTCTTTTAACTATAAATAAAGCTATCGTCTTCTCTAATCGTAAGAGGTTATCTAATTGTATGCTTGATATAACCTATAAATTTTGCCATGTCTTGTTTTATACTTACGTGATCACGTACAAGGATCTACCAGGCCGCACTTGTCTCCATATTATATTTCTAATCAGGTGCATCAGGACATGACCCCGTTAGCTTAGAATACTCATTCAGCATTAGAATATAAATAATTAATTATTCATAAAATGGAAAGGCAAAAGTTTAAAAAAAATATTAACAAAAAGATAGCGTCCTCAAGAGATCATAGTCTGTTTTCTGTTTCGACCATTAGGCAAGGCGACAGCTTCAACCCTATGTAGTTTACCGGTATGATCTAACAGCTATATAGGGGTAAAAAATAACAAAATGTTTTATATTTTACTAATAAAACTTGGTTCATCAATGCGTAAGAAAAACCTCGACTCTACTTTTCTCAACCAAAGAACGGAGCCGTAGAACGATTTTTCAATGTCGGTATTTCTTACCTCTTATAATTATGGAAAAACTAAGGAGATACTTCTAAGTTATGTCATATCTTAGATTGTATTAATACTTGACAAAAGAAGTGATGATAATTAACCTCTTTAGTTAGGCATTAAGAAAATGTGTAAGAAAGCTATTTAGTGCTTAGCATTTGGCAGGTCGATTACATACATATTATGACATATATATTATGACACACGAGCAATTATACCTTAAGGTTATACCTTAAATTAACGTAAATACCTTTACTTACCTTTACGCATAATAAATATATGTTTGGTATGGAATACATAGATATTGTTCTACTTGTTTATGTTATCCTGGTAGTACATTTGTGTGATTGTGTTGTGATATCCATGTTCTTGCCATGTCATGGGAGCGATGTCCAGTCGTGTAATGGCACCTTTCCCATACGGCCGCTCACCATAGCGCCATGGATGGCCCTTTGAAATCTTGAGCATCGAAGTATATAAAAAGTATAAAAGCATAGTGTATAGATGCTGTGAATATAGTTTTTTATGTGGTAGTTAGATTTCGTGAATTTTCATTTAAAGGTATGCAGTTTATGTTGTAAATCTTTCAATATTAAATATAATATTTTTAAAGTCTACTTTACGCATTTTTATAGACAATTAATACACAATGATTGTGAATGAAAACCACATTTTCTAAGATACTTATTTGTGTGCTGTTAAAAGCTTTTTTTAATTGTATATACTGTGTTGTTTTTACGTAGCTTTTGTAGTGTTTATAGGGATTTTTTTATTTCTTACAAGAAATTGTAACAGACATACTTTGAAACCGTATCGATATTAACCATTAAAAAATTTAAAAGACAAAATCTTGTTTGATAAATAATAAAAATAAATAAATATATAAAGGACTATATGACACTTGGACGTCTATTCCTAAGGTTGGCAACTTAATGTTTGTGTACTAGTTAACAGACGTCGAATTCTTTTTAAGACATACATATAGATAATACACCCAGACTCGAGGCGGGAATTACATCCACGACCCCTATATCGGAAGGCAGGGTTTTTTCAGGCTCAATTTTTTCTTTCATAAGAACCTTTTCCTAATAATAACAAACACAACGAAATCGGTCTAGACATTTACGCGTGATGTCGCGACCAAGGAACATAGGCGTTCATTTTTATATACACAAAAACACCCGGAATAAATGCGGGAATCGAACCCACTACCTCGGAGCGGAAGTCAAGTCATTATTACGTCAATTGCGTTAATAAAAAGCGCGTTTTTCTATCTCACAGTAGATGGCACCTAAATATTTCCCAGATACACCGCGATGACACTATCAGCGAGTCAACAAAGTAGGTAAATATTCGTGTGCCGCATTACCACACTGTTACAACACGCCTCACTGTGTCAGTGGGCTGAGCTGGGTGTTTTACATCTAAGGCTGTAATCATCTACTTTTTTATATAAGTCATCCATACGTCATACGAATTTTACAATTTTTTAAACCCCTTTCCTCATAACAGGGTGTCACATTGTCGAAACCCTTGACGTGACATCATATACTTTAAAATTTTATGCATTTATTAAAATAATTAATAGAAAAAACAGTTTAACTAGTTTTTTCAATAATTTTTAAGATGTCGGGACTGGCTGATGTCAATAAAAGACAGGCGTGGAAAGCTGACTGATTTAATTAAAATCATCTTACGACTAACTACGTTTTCAATAACACGACGTAAATAACCCCAACACCCGCCCCCCCCTTTCTTATTTTATTAACATAACAGTATATGAATATCGTTATGCACTATAGTTACTTTAAATTTTGGGAGTTTCCATTAATTGTGCAGAATCCGGATTACTTTTCGAAAAATAAAGTATTCCTATGTAATTCCTTGTAACATCAATTATCTGCCAGTAAAGTCGAATCCCATCGAAATCGCTCTAGCCAGTTCAAAAATTACACGGAACAAATAGACACATTGACAGACAAAATGTTTTAACTACTGTTATTGTTATTGGTATTGTATATATAGTCATAAACTATCAGTGAAAGAGTTTAATTGTTTCGTCACAAACAGACTCTTCAATTTTATTTATATGTATAGATTTTCGTAGTTGTCTTTTTACTAATTACAATAATTTGTTTCAGGTTAGAACCGGCACTAATTAAGTGAATTTTGATCAGTGAGTGACGTGATATGACCACTGATTAAGTGAATCAAACTCATTCGTTTTGACTGTATTCAGTGAACATATGACCGTGATTAACACCAGTGAGACAATAAAATGGACAAAAATGAGTTGACCAATAGGTATTCTAAAAGTTAACGTTGAAGCGAAATGGAGAGGCGAAAACGTTTTGTCTGGACGAGACGACTAATTTGGTAAGTTCATCCTCAATATATTCTTACTTTCTTACTTAATTATACCATAAATATGACTCTTTTTGATACGGTTCCTTACTTAAGTCCAACCCTTAAACCATTGAGCTATCAAGGTTTCATTCAAGAGTTCATTCTAACGGCCAACCGTTTGCCCTTGACAAATATTTTTATACGCTCAAACAGTAAACCCTTTGCGTCCACTCGTAACTCCTTGTAGTAAAAGTAAACAGAAATTACTGCCCATTCATAAAGCACGTGCTTATACAGGATTAAAAAAACACCGCCAAGGAGGTTGGACCGGTTATCTAGGGGCGTGTGAACATTCATCGTTTTATCTATATATATTTTTTCATGTTCCAATACCGGAGCCAGACATAAGCTTCATTCGAATGATCATGTAGTGTGACCGGGGCTTTGTGTAGCTGCGCAAAGTTTTCTTTCTAGTATTTTGTACTCTTCAAGGACAAAAATGTACAAACACTTTAAGCTATGTCTGGCTCCGGCATAATAGAACGGACGGCAACCCGCTACATCTTAGTTATATAACATATCCATTATCTGGCAAAAGATTTTCGAACGCTTCGAAAGCCTTCATAGCCCAATGGAATGAAATCTGTAAGATACTCCGTTCCTAACACAATATCTTTAAGCCCTTAATAGTACCAAGTATATAGGATGTACTGTATAGCGTAAAAAGAAAATAATTTCTTGCCTACACTTGCTAAGTCATAACTCAGCAGGAAAACTACTTAGGAACTTATCAGGATGCCAGTAGCAATAATTATAACAGGAGATCGCAGGCTGGTCAAAATAAAGCTTCGCTCTTTAGATTTGCTTACTTTATTTATTTATTTTTTATTTATGTACCTAAAACTATATATAGAAAAATACACAATACAGAGTAAACAAAGGAAAAACTTATCTCTAAAAAAGATCTCATCTAGCTTTCCTGGAGTGTAGGATAAATAGTACTAAATAAAACTAAATATAATACTTTATGCTAATTGAAACTATTAATGTAGCAAAATTTAAATTCTTTTTACATAACGACATTGTTTTATATGTCAATTAATATACATACGCGTGTGCGTGATGTTTTATTTTAATCATTTTAATGTTAATGTAATAGTAATGAATATTTTATTAAAGTATTAGCATTTCTTGTAATTTCGCTCTGTCCGACCGTCCGTCTGTCTGCCCCTAAAATGGTCCCCCCCCTAGCATTTCCAAACCATTACTAGACTTAAAGACTTATTTTGAAAGAAATCGCACAACTTTTGAATGTATTTAATAAATGCGTTTATACCGTAACAGAAACGAAACCCCTCTATATAAGCGTGTCTTGGCCAATTTGTTCCTAAAGAGCTATACAATTATTTTTGGAATTTGAGTCTTTTACAAAAGTAGTAATAAAAATCACCTAGCCCGTCTCATTCCGCAGACAATTAAACTATTAAGACATCTAAATGCTTTTATTGTACGCGATAAAAAAATTGCATTGCATTAATTCGCACGTTAATTTTGAAATCTAGATTACACATTTAGATTATAATAAATATGACGCAAAACGCCATAAGTTTTATTATATTCCAAATGTAATAAAACGAAAGAAACAAGGGCGTTCAATGTTGCCTGTTACTGAATCATAGACAGCACTCATGTACACAAAATGTCTAAGTTTTATTTATTTTTCAAAAGCTATAAAAAAGAAATTAATTTTCCTACAAAGATAGTGAATCGGACACGTTGGTATCTTTTCCGGTTTTCCGGGGTTATATTGACAGGGATCAACAATACCCCAACTTGTCATAAACTCCTCGTAGACGGTATATTACAAAGCACTTTCATTTTTCATTTACAGTAGATAATCACTACGTCATGGGAACGTGCCATCCAACCTTTTTTTTTGTGTGTGGTTTCTGCTGTTGGCCCTATCGGCCTCGACAGCGTCACCGGTAGT
>JANCMC010009533.1:0-12564 GCA_024363005.1 Charaxes varanes | reverse complement strand
ACTCTCAGTGATGGAGATTCATTCTATCTGTTGTTTTCCATTAATGATGTAACACGTGTGAGGAAAGTTGGTACTGTATTTTTGAATAATTCTTAATTCACTACATTAATATAAGACTTAATTCAAATAATAGTCAAAGTATAGCTTTTTGTTTTATTTATTTTCATTTCTCAGCCTCAAATGCTTGACTTTTGAATTTATACAATTGATTAATTATATAAACTTACACAAATATACTATACCGTTTATTGTTTTGTGTGATTGCAATAAGCAAAGCGAATTTATGCCAAGCAAATTAATTTTTACCTTACTTCTTACTTCGACAGACAGGTCAACGCTAGAAAGGTGCGTTTGTGATGTGATTTAATATTGTTTTTGGTTTAAATCTGATTTATTTAAGGGTCTTAAATCTATTTAAAATTATGCCAGATCCATCCGAAAAAAACATATACTTCTTACATAGCATTAGGTATATAAATTCCATATCTATATTAATTTACAAACGTGACAAACGAAATTTACAAGTGTGAAAAATGATTTAACTTGTAGAAGTATGTCGTCTATATCTCCCGATCTTATGGAATTATTTTTGCCGTTAACGGAAAATAATTGTAAAGGAGATAGATTAAGAGTCTATAGACGGTTATAGACAAGCCCTTACACTACAATCGTAAACCATCCAAACTCGTACATCGTTAATGGAAAATCACTGATAAACGAAACAGTTTCATCGAAAGCGATCTCCAATATTTTTGTTTGAAAATAAAAATGAACCAAAACCCGACCAAATCTTCACTTCGGGAAATGCTAGGGTAGGGACCACCTTACGGACAGACAGACGAACGGACAGAGGGACGGACGGAACGAGCGAAATTATAACGGTTCCTTGGAGTACTATGGAACCCTAAAAAACAATTTAAAAATGTTAAGACAGAGGCGTAGTTCAACAAAGAGCAATTTGCGAACTCCGAGTCACAGACGATGAAGCAAAAACGATTCTGTGTCGCGCGAAGTTATCTGTTTTTATGTTTATTATCAGCTGTAAATTACTCTAGTGGCTTTGTTTAATTTTATAGGTGCCGGTATAGTACTGCGGAACCCTAAAAAGATGCTAATTAATAAATAAACTCGGTAGAGAGACATTACAAGTAGAGTCAATCAATCAAAACAAATGGCCCCAATCTTGAGAGAGACAAAGAACGATACGAACGAGAAAGTTACGAAAGTACTTCCTAATGAAACTCGTACGATTACAAGCTACAATACGTAATATATTTCATTTCTCCATCATCCCAAATCCCTTTGGCCCATTAATATGTGCCAAGTGTATATATCACCGTTAAATTGTAAGAACCGTTAGATTGTAATCTATCTCGCGATATTGTAAACTGTCACAAGATTGTGAACTGAATCTACTGCTTACAATTTAACGTATTATTTTTCGGTAGACTATAAACTATCGAAGTGAAAGTTTTAAATTATATGTTACATTGTTTGTTATGTTACGTATACGTTATCTTACTTTTGCTTTGATTCCATCTCCAGAAGTTTCGTCCGAGTGTAAGTGAAAAACTACATAAAAACAAAAAATAAAAGCTGCTCATAATCTCATCTTTTCGTCGCGGAAATAATTTCCCGGGTAGATTATTGCTTTGAGAGAAGACTAAAATTTATAGCAAATTTTTTTTATATGACATACCGGACGTCTGTTCCTAAGGTAGACAACTTAATGGCTGTGTTATAGGTAACAGACGCCTGTTATATATAATTTTTTTGTACAAATATATATAATACACCCAGACTCGAGGTGGGAATCGAACCTACGATCCCCGGAAGGCAGGCCGCCATCTAGTGAATATTTGCGAAGCTAACAATACCTAGTAATTTATGATTATTTTTTTATACCTAAATTTTTTAATGTTCTAATCTATATATAATTTTAATGAATTATAAATGATTTAATTTTGACACAATATTTAAATTCCTTAATCTATTTTCACATTAAAATTATAGTTGAATGTATTGGAATTAATTACTATATAACATCTAAACAGAACTAATCTTCTCTTCTAAATCTAGTTGCTGAGAAGATAGACCTATTCTCATGCTCAGAAAATGTTTTTAAAACTACGACACTTCATTTATTATTGTGTTATTTAAGTTAACTACACTGTTGCATTGGGCGTAGCCTGTAATAGCAGTTGTAATGTGTTTTTAAGAAATAAATAAATAAACATCATTTGTACCACATTCTTGCAAATAAAGATATTGGGGCAACATTCGCCGTATTTATTTTAACAGTTTCGTCATCTTTTTTTAAAACTGCTTCATTATAAGAATAATAATCAGACTTTCGAACAAAAAAAGTTTTATGAAAATGAGATAAGCCATTGTCCGGAAAAAAAAACAAAAAAAAGAAAACAATATTCTGTACTTTGATTTGACTTGAGTCGATTCAGTCGTAGTCGAGTATATTAAACATAGTTTTGTATTGCTAAATGTCCGTTCTAATATACTTATAACGCGTACAGCGTAATAAAAACAAAATGGCCGCCAGAATTTTCCGGGTCACTCACCTTCGGTTAAACACCCATGGTGTTTGCTAAAAATTTTAAACAGTGTAATATTTGTATGGGATAATTTATCCGTTTGACGCGAGGTCAAGACCCTCCGATGAAGAGGTAATTTGGCTACTTTTTAGTCGAAATGAACTCGCTAATATAAAAGATATTATTGTGTATTTGATGTTAATTTTGGGAAAGGAGGGGCTAAATCAGCAATAGGCATGACGGCAGTAATCAGAATTCATTTAAATATATATTTATTTTTTATTTAATTAGGTACGCCAACAGCCAATTATATGATAAAATAAGAAACATAAAGCATAACAAACGTATTTACTTTTATATTGCGAGCGAAATTAATAGGGATTAACAAAAATAGGTAAGTAAAACTACAACAATCCGCCATGATAGCTGAAACACCTAGCAGAGCGTATGACGTCACCGTATATTATAAGTGCGTTCCAATAAGCGTTCGCTATTTTTTTAAGTGCTCACTCAGATATTCGACATTTGACGACTGCGATCGTTAAGGTCGCGGCGAAGACGTCGAGTTGAAGCTTAGCGGAAGGCAGTGCTAACATAAAATGACGTCATGACAACTTTCGAGTGTTTTCTAGTGAATTTTTTTTTTTTTTTTTTTAATTTCTGCAAAGATATTAAATTGTTAAGCTACAATGCATGCCGTCTTATCTTCGGTGTCATATAAATGGGAGATTATTGGACCGACGGTAAAGGCGCAAGGTAACCTACAACGAAATCTTAAAAACCGCGAGACTATACTAACGAAATAGTCTGTAGTTAGTAGACGTCCGCTAAAAGGCGATTTTTGATAGGACCAGATTAAGGAGAGCTCCAGCAAGTTGAAGTGATCGAAGTCGCGGCAAACAGCTAGTTCGTATATAAAGGATACATGAATTTCATCCAGAATAAATTTAAGTATACAAAGGACGCGTATAGAATTTTCTGGAATACGAGAAACCTTCGAAATCGAACGTCGCAGGCCTTGCGTGCGTTCTCGATTATTCTAAACCCGACACAATGATTCACCCTCCAGGGATGCTCAGGTAACCGCATAAAAACGCAGGTAACGTGCGACGGAGACACCACACTTCCGTCCCTCTCGCACCCCCGAATTAACGACCGTGAGCCGATCTATGAATATCTTATTAAACTTTTTTCCTTCTAAACTGCATCAGATTTTAGATCTTAACTTATCGGTTTTAAGAGGTAGTGTTGTTTAAAGTGATGGGATATCAAAATAGTAGCACCGACGTCATATAATTCACACTCGAGAACAAACACTGTACGTAACCACTTTTCATAAACACCACGGTTTCCTCGTGCAAAGGTCGTTGACACCCCTGTGCCCTGTTAGGTCATATGCAGCCGATTCAGCGCTTCAAGCCCTTGTATGGTAGCGCTTTTTATGCTTAATTTTATAGAATAGATGTCGCAGTCTAAAAATGCACGATTTCTTGAAATGTCACCTCTGTATGCCATCTCAATAACATCAACAAATACTTACGAAGTTTCCTTCTTCGTATAGACTTTTACAAGTATTTATGAACGTCATATGTATAATTAAACAGATAAAAATATAGGACTATATGCCACAAACTAAGTCCAGATGTTTCGGTCTAAAAATGCACGCCCCTTCACTAATTTACTGCAACGCTTGCTTGTGGGTGCCGCGTTTTTATTATAAACTCTAATTCAATCATGCACTGTATCCCAAATGATACTGAAGAGCTTGCGTATTTGCGTCTACGCATTATTTTGTATGTAGTGGAGTTTACCTTGGAGGGGCGTGCGTTTTTAGACTGTACGCATTCTGGTAGGATTTGTTGATAGTTCTAAATTTCCGCAAGTAATGTTTTTTCTTGTAGCGATCTCACTTAGTACAAAATTGATTACATTGTTAGGTTGGCATACAACTTAAATTTTGTTCTTTGGACAAAAGACTTTAACAAGAAATTGTGTGGTCAGGGTACCCCCGTCAGGAAAGAAGTTCCTTATTTTTTCACCTTTCACCCACTTTTCGCCCACTTTAACCCATCTTTCGCCCACCGTCCGCTCACCATCGTCGACCCTCGACCTCCCTCCCGCTTTCCCTGAGTAAGGAGAAGAGAGAGTTGCGGATCCGGCTGCGCATTCACTTGCTCGTGTGCACATACGCACACACTCACACAGCATACGGCATTTCGTTACGTGACGATTTCTGCGAAATCGTATTACCCGTAATTTTCGTAAACCGCGTTAAGGAACTTACGTATAAAAACAGTTGTATTGGAAATACAGACAGCTCTTTGGATTAAAACTGACACCTTTAGGTGATATTTTGTCAGTCACTAAAGCGCTTTTATTTTTTCAAAAAATCCCATTTATCATACGCGCAGTATGTGACCACTAAGGTCATCGACACATCCGTATCCGGTCAGTGTATACGAAATGTCATTGGACTACGGGTTTTAATGTCTGTTAATTTTCGTACACAAACTGCACGCGACTGGCCAATTGGCAGCAACCCTGCCTTCCGCTCCGAGATCGCGGGTTCGAATCCCACCTCGAATCTAGGAGTATTATCTATATGTACGTGTTTCTATATTTATAAAAAAATATTTATAACAAGCGGCTGTTACCTGTAACAGAGGCATTTAGTTGCCTAATTTAGGAACAGCGTCCGTGTGTCATGTATATTAATTTATATACAAAAACCTCAATTTTGACCTTCTCTCTCTTCCTGGACCATATGTCCCACACGGACTATGTCTTCCTGGACTATGTTTCAATGTTGACTTTAAAAATGTTATTATTTTTAAATCTATTTTAATTTTTTTATAAGCGTTACTAATATTATAAATGTGATTAACTTCGTTACGCTTTCACGCCTAAACCACTGAACCAATTTTGATTAAATTTGCTATAGGGATAGATTGGATCTTGGAGACGAACATTGACGAAAACTCGTAAACGACTGAATTTCATAATAATTCATCACTACACGGCATTCTAATTCAAAGTCTAACACACGAGAAAAAAAACGGTCGAGATAAAAAAAACAATGCTATAACCACTACACAGATCACGTATATGCCCATTTAATATTAGAGAGCAATTCAATTTCATTAACATAAAAAAAGTTTATTATACCCTAACAATGTGTGCCCCAACACAATGGGGCAAGATGAGTGACGTATATAAAAAAAAAATATTTATAAAACCCATTAAGCGCTCTACACACTACCGCTATTAAAAGTTTAAGGTGAATAGAGAAACTTGCCGTAAACAAAGAAGGAGATAATAGACAAAGGTGAATTCCTTATAAAACCCTCTTATTATAAAACGCTCACGAACTTTGGAAGACTCAAAAGATTGGACGGAATGTGCACAGGATAGACATGTATCGTTATCGCTAAACTTTTTCAACGCGCTTTCACTTCAAAAAATTTAAAATAAAAATGTATCAGTGTCCGACGCACGACTGGAGTTTACTTCTTACTTTTCGCCCACCTTAGCTTACCCTAGCCCACGTTCGCCCACCTTCCGTCACCATCGCCCTCCTTTCTCTTTCCTCTATGCGTTTGGTATAAGAGAATTGGGAATTACGGCACACTGTAAAGGGGGGGCCAAAGGGGGGAAGGTTTGTGACATCACCCATCTATCACCCGGTCGCAACCAGAGCAACTTAACTTAGCGATCGACTCAAATGCCAACCACTGATTAGGCTACGACCTCCTCAATCATAAGTAAGTATAAGTAAGAAGATAAGTAAACGTAAAGAAAGATAAGTAAGTAGATAAGACAAGTAAATAATAACTCAAATGGTGCTTTTTTTGTTGATAATAGATGATTTTGTTGAAGGATTGATAAAGAAACAGAGATTGATAAAAGCGAAATCAACAATGACATCATTCTTTGACTATGAAATCTTAGGACCTTTTAGATGATCTTTAGTTCCAGATGTTTGTCTTAGTACTGGGATTAGCGAATAGATCAAAATTCAGTTTCGCTTTACTAATAAATGTATTTCATTTCATTCTTATTTTTACTTGTTCGAACACGTTAAACCACGAGAAGAACCAGCTAGAAACTCGTAGTTACTCTTTTAAAATAATTCTTACTAATAGAGGTAAGCGTTATAACTTCACAAAAGGTCTGTACCGTTCGCTAGCTGAAACAAGAGTGACGCTTTCACACTGTGCGTCCGTATTTATACCTTTTATGAAGTTAACAATGTTTCCGGGTAAAAATATTAAATAAATGTGAATAACGACACAATTACATGAAAAGCATACTTAACTAACAATACGATGTATCCATTAAATTTACATACATATACACATTTATAAATAACACTAACAGTAGTAACGCAAAATAGCGTAAGTTATAAAACAGAAAGGTGTTTTTGTTTCGTTGCACGCTACCGAATAAAACATTTTTTATTTATTTTATTTTATTCAATGTATGGAAATCCAACTTAAACAAGAAAATTTTAGATTCCTTTGCAGAAATCTACAATTTTATGTTATGAATATGGCTCCAACGAAAGCCTATGAGGGATACGTAAGAGATTTAAAAAAGTAACGATATGTGCTATTATTAACTTTTACCGAAGACAAATTAAAAATAATAAAGATAAGTAGTGTATTGACAGTGGCATAATTATAATCGGATTAAAGTAAAAATGTTTAAATCGTCATACTGACAAATGGTATTTGAAAGGCGTTTACATAACGCCAGTAGGGGGAAACGTATTGAAATAATATTCGCGATCATTTGTTACAGACTTATTTAAATGTGATCATTTTTTTTCTCGCTTTATCACCGATACTTTGATCGTAAAAATTCAACGTTGATTTCGTGAATAATGTTAGCAATAATACGTAAACGTTTCCAAGATACGATTTACGTTATGAGAAATACACAAAGGCAAATTTTATTGTCGGGTGTCGAGAGTGAAAAATTGCAGTTAATTTTCTATGTTCATTCACCTCCACAAATCGGTCGGCTAGAAATATAATTTATATTCTAGGTGATAAAATTAATGTTTCTTCAAAATCGACCATAATGTATTATATGCTGAACTAACGACGAATGTAAAAAACAAAACCTTAATATATCTATATGATATAATAGAAAAATAGAGATCCGTAAAGTATGTCCTCACTAAATGACCACAATGGACATAAAGGTGCATCATTCTTTACAACTTCCCATATATTTGCATTCCATCATTAAGATCAGAAATATAGAGGCTAGATACAGTATATGATAGTACTATTAATGTCGAAATCCATTTAACCAACTTGACTTTCGATAGGCTCTTTTGAAGGTCAAAGCCATTCCTTTTAAAATTATAATACGATACGATGATAAGATAACCGTGTTAAAATTTAAGCTATTTTTCTTCCTAATTTTCCGCGGACGAAGTCGCGGGCGCTGCTAGTTTATATCTATCTATATAAAACATAGGAAGGGACTTGTAAAGGTTCAGAGAGAATAAAAGCTATTTCTTAAATAGTAATCACTTAGAGGGAAGAATCTTAATTGCTTATTCCAATTGTTAGCACGGGGCTTTATCGCTTTTTAAAACGTTCATTCAGAAGAATTGAGAATTTTTTTTTTATAAGAGACGTTTAGAAATTATTGCACATTAAAAAAATAAAGTTTTTGTCGGATTGAATTTTTGTAAAAAAAAAAGATTTTTGTAAAAAAAATCTTTGTCAATAGATAAGAAAACATTTCCGTTATTTTGTTAATATACGTCAGATCAGAAAAATCCATGCCTCCCACGTAAACTGTTGTAACCCAATTTCACAGTAGAGCGTTACGACCATGTAAATTGAAATAAAATCGTCATTATATAACACATTTGTGTATACAATTATATATACAATAATGACGATTACATTATTGTATACAATAATATATGTGTCCAAGATAAAAATTGTCATTCAGCTAGACATGATAAAGTCTACCTACGCATAAATAAAATCAACGCATTTCGGCCAGCCGACGATCTCTAGGACATTTGACCTTCCTCTCCAATCATTCTTTTTTATTGATGACTAGCCCCGAAGAAGAATATATTACCGAATTGTTCATACGGATTTCGAACTCGTTTTCATTCATCAGGATTCCCTTTGTTCATCAGGGATAACTCAAATGATGAAAGAATTTTTCAAGTATATTAATATTTACTAATTATTATTCTAAATATTTTTTTATACTAATCTATACCAATATATAAAGTTGAAGAGTTTGTTTCTTTGTTTGTTTTTTCAACGCGTTAATCGCAGGAACTACTGGTCCGATTTGAAAAATCTTTTCGTAACCCATTTATCGAGGAAAGCTATAGATAATAGACTATATATTATCACGGTAAAGTTCGCGGGTATCAACTAGTCTTACATATATTGGAAGTTAACACAGCACTAGAACTCAGCTGGACCCTGTAAAACTAAATATTCCTAGGGCAATATCAAATATTGGTTAAAAAATATGCATGAAAATATATAATAGGTTATACAGCGGAAATAAAAATTATAATAAATTATTACAATTACAAAAGAAAATTAAAATAACTTTTGGATTTAAAATCTTTCCTCTTTATAATATTAGTATTAAATATCGGAATAAAATCCGTTGCGTTTCTTAAAATGATTTAAGCGTACGAGAACGGGAAGCGAATTTGTTTTATTATATACAGATCACTAATTTTGAATCCAGGGGCGGATCTTCCTTTTTATTTGGTAATTTTAAGTTAGATAGATTTGGGTTTTTCAAAGTTCATCCTGCATAAAATTTCGGGACTACGTACACAGTAGTACAGTAGTGTTTAAAGTATGTATGTATGTATTTTAATATGGTTTACTAGACCTTCTTAATTTAGCCTTATCAAGCAATCTGTTCTTAGCGAATGTCTACTAAGTATAATTTCAAGTATCCAAACTAATACCCTGCCAAATTTCATCTTTCCATTCCACGGTTTTCGAGAATTCGTTATAAGTGACTTTCGCTTTTATATTATATGAAATTAAAAAAAAAAATTACCTAACTACATACGTCATCGCAGCCATACCTGCGCGGACCGCGATCCTTTATCCTGCCGGTGACAAACTACATCAGACGTTTAATAACAGCCGTGAGAAATGTCCGACCTTTGTGCGGCGGCCATTTGTAAACGCGGACGACGTTTCTGTTAGCGTTTAAAAGTGGCCGCAGGCAAATACGTTTTACGTGCCTTGGATCTGCTCTGCTATTTTTATTTTAGTTATATTTGATGTGACAAGGGGCCGACGGAGAGGCTTTCTGCTCCATGAGCGTCGATAGTCACTTAAGTGAAGCGCTTGCTCATGTGCCCCTTGTTATATAAAAAGTGACTCTCAACACTATTGAACAATTGTATTACCTAAGAAAAACGTACCCTTTAAACGTCACAAAGCGAAAGGCCCAACGGTTTTTGCGTTATAGGGACAAACATATCTAATTTAGGTAAAATACCGGCAGCAGAGTCGCCTACGGGGTCCAACTTTTCTTTATACCATCCACGAATCCTTTAGAATAGACATACAAAATTTCGTCAAATTCGGTGCAGCGGTTACCGGGGATCGGTGACCCCTGGGCGTTCAACCTATACCATTCATGTTTTCAATTAATCAAAATTGTTTAGATACTCTATTAAATGGAAACCATTCATTCATCAGAATATTAATAATAATAGTAATGGAATCATTTTGATATATTTTTATGTGGTTCAAGATGTTTTTATGGATACAATAATAGTCCATTAAAGAGAGGCGATTTTTTTTTGTCTAAATTGATTAGACTAAAAAAGTAAATACGTTGCATTAATTTTGACACAAAAAAATATTCGCGGATTAATGCAAAGCAATTTACTTTGTAAATTTATATTTTACAGTTATTGTGCAAGTATAATACTCAGAAATTTAATATATTATTTTTACAAAAGCTCCATATGTTTTTGGACCTCCACTATAATATTACTCCATAGAAAGAAAAAAATATTATTACTGGTCTGATAGGGGTTCTTAGTTAATATATGCGAAACAAGTCAAAGACAATAATGCCTGATTTTTGAGTTGAGTTTTTTTACCGGTTTCAAAATAATTTTGAGAAATCAAAATAAATTAATACTATAATCCCCCCCTATAACACGGTTGTCTTATAACGCATTAATATTAAACGCATTATATTATATTATGCGCATTCGTGGCCGTACAAGCGCGTTTTAAGAGAATGATCCTACAACGCACTTTCCTGTAATGTGGAATAAACCTAACGCGTTATAACGGGGGTTACAGTACTAAACGAGACCATCTTCATGCAAACAAAAACCATGAAGTGTAACTTATTTTTAAGGCGTTGAGTTTTATTTAACGCAATGTTACTTTAAAAATATCTTTGTTTTATCTCTTAGCGTTTAAGAATTTTTTCTTAGTGCAATACGGTTGTTTTAGGAAACAAGATTTTTGTTAATGAATAAAAATCGTCTCTATCTGATAATGATCAATACTGAAATATTTCTTACGTAAACTAAGAAAATATTATAAACACAAAGAGCAGATAGCCCCTAGAAAGAGGAAAATATACCAATAATTCATATTGTCGTCTTTCTTCATAATCTTTGGAACAGCTTATCTTACCACTGACATCTAAAAAGCTACACAAAGGACAATTTTTATCCCGAATTTATTTAGAATTTCTTCACAAAAAATAAAAATACATTATAATGATATATTGATAAAACAAAAAAATAAATAGTTTTCTTCAAAAGAAAATGTACGGTACGGCAGATAACTTTTTCACACCTGCTTATTTTAAGATCAGCTATGTCTTTACTACTTAATAGAAAAATATATAAATAAGGACATATATTATGTATTCTTCTAGAACGTTTCCTCTGATGGCTAATTATGCACCTAGATCACTTTATTCTTCCACGCCGCTTGCTTAAAACGTAACATATCAACACGAATAAAAAGTACACCAACAGAACGAATTATAACACCCTATATTTTGTGAGTTTAATAATTTAAAAAAAAATTACGCTATAATAGGTATATAATATGCTAAATAATGCTAATTTATAATAATTTAATGAATCGTAAGTTTAATTTATTACCAAGCATAGGCATATGTATATTATAATTTTATAAATCCAGTAATAATCATAAATCCTACAAATGTTATTGTAGGCAGCTCTCGCCACAGGCAAGGAGCTGCTGAAGTTGCTGTGTTCCACCGAGGGGGAGGGGGACGACCACAACAACGGGTACGCGGAGCTGGACGCCCTCTCCGACTCGCAACACGAGGACGCGCTCAGTACGAGGGACGCGGGTGATTATGCCTTATGGTTTTTGAATTTCTTTATAACACAAGGTTCAAAACGGTACTAACAAAAGGTTCACCTGAATGACTACCAACGCCCAATGACAATTGGTACACTAGAAAGCTTGCAAATGCTTTGCCGGCTTGTGAGGAATGAGTATGCTCTTTTCTTGAAGGTTCCTAAGCCGTATCGGGTAGAAAACACCGAAGCTGGTAACTAATTCGATTCTAAAATTGTGAGAGGCTAGAAGTTTTCAGAAAATGGCACGGTTGTGGACTTAAGTATATTGAACTGATGAGGTTGAAATTTCAAGTTCTTACGAAATGTCGGTATAAATCCGAACAATTCCCCAGAACACTTCCATTTATTACAGTTTGTAGTTAGTTTTTTATTCTACTCATTCGGCGTTTTCAATTGTTAAGAATTTTGCTATAATATAATAAATTCCTTTATTAAGAGCAAATATCCGATATAACAAAAACAAATAAGTCAAAATTACAATAAAGAGTAATATTGAAGTGTATATAAAATAAAATAGCTTTACCACTAAAACTATAGTAATAAATTATTCAGTCCATCTACCCTATCCCACCACCCAGTCGTTTTTTTCATTTTACCTAACGCGGAACAATAACGTCGTTTCACATT
>JANCMC010009526.1:0-12564 GCA_024363005.1 Charaxes varanes | reverse complement strand
TCATGTTGAACAGTTTTTAGATTTTCCTCTTACTCTTGGTGGCAAAGGTGTGAAACAGTGTAAAGTCCACTTAAGGTCGCTATTCGTAAATACGAAGAAGGAAGTGGGACTATTTTTAGTTAGACACAACACGAATTTTCAATATAATTTAAGTATTTAATGTAATTTGGATTTCACAATGACAGGCCTGTAGCTCACAATTGAAAACCGGCATTAATTTTAAATTGTATATCATGATAAAACGAAAACCGTTGCATTGCCGATGAATACGTAATCATGAGAATGCATTACATTTTGCCTGAATGACAATGTTTTCATAATTCAAGGATTAAAGCGGAAATTTCACATATCCGGTATTTATCTATAGATATTAGTGAAAGTGTTTAAATATACATTTTCCTGAGATTTACCAGGAATTTCCTGCCTCGCACATCATCTGCGTGGACTCATTATTTTCTCTACATTCCAATATTACTCAGAGACATTAATCGGTATCTACTGTTTTATGTGCCTTACGGAACATTTAGGAGGTCGGATATTTGAAAAAAAGTAATAGAATTTGTCATCCATCTACCACCCGGCCGCAATAAGAGCTATTTAACCTAGCGATCGACTCAAATAGCGGCCACTAATTTAATGATAAAATTCATTTTCTATGTGAAAACTATGAACACTATGTTTTATTAACAACAACAACAATTTATTACACGTAGACAACATTAAATAAATATATACAGGACTATATGACACACGGACGTCTGTTCCTAAGGTAGACAACTTAATGCCTGTGTTATGGGTAAAAATTGTAGTGCTAAAGAGTATAAATAAAAAAGATAACACATTTCATAACAATTTCAAGTCAATTGGTGGAAATAAAACCAGTTCAAACTATATTTATCAAGTGAAGCAAACTGCAGCTTCCATTTCAGTTGTGACGCTTTCTCGCATCTCTGCAGTTTACGAGAGCAGTCGTTTCAGCCGCATCACTTAATCTTCTCCGTCCGCTTTTGCCAGTGATTAAAAGTTTCAAAATGAGTCTCTAGTGCGCTTTGGAACATCATTTATATAAAATTGCGACGTCATATTTTGCAGTTTTAACCTTTATAAACGCTGAAGAGGTATAATTAGGGAGTATTAATGTATACAGTCGACTGAGGCTAGAATAATAAACCAAGTACTTGAAAGCAGGGTTATCTTTTTGAGGATCTCTTCGGTGTAATGGTGCAAAAACCCGACGTGCATGCAGAAATAGGTGTTTCAATAATCCTTGTGTCCTTGTGATGTCCTTCTATGGACAATATGGGCAAAATCATTTGCTTTTAGTTTTATTCAGCGTTATTTATGTTTGGTGCTAGGCCCACAGTTACCACGAATGACATAATATTAGAAGGGTTCAATTCCCATATGGCTTAAATTAGGAAACAGAGGCTCTTAGTGTACAAACTTTCCTATATTAATAGCTTGTCGTGATTTATCATGAACTTATGGCATAAAATATCTAGGAAACTTACCGTTCTGACTTCACTCTCAGCGCCATTCGCAAGGTATTGTGTTTGCTTCAAATTCGGGGCCAGCAGTTGCCTGAAACAATAACATAAATTTATGTCACAAATTATGAACTTGTATTTCTAGTGGGATACATGTTTTAAGCAACAAAAGTATGAGATCTGTTAAAAATGCAAAAGGTTGTTCAATTAATATCAAAGTGTAATTATATGAAATGGATTTTTTTGTATAATATTACATAAATTCAATAATAATTGAGTGAGCATAGCAGTTCTGTCAACTTGTTCAAGTCAACACTCAAGGATTCTCAAAAGAATATGCATGACAACAGTAATCAAACATTATTTAAAGTATGTATTTATCTGGCAAAATAAGATACACAAAGCTTAACAAACATATTTATTTTTATATTGCAAGCCAGAATAATAGGGATTAACAAAAAAGGGAATTAACAAAAAGGACAACAATCTGCCATGATAGCTAAAACACTATACACTAAGCGATTGCAACATTTTAAAGTGCTCATTCAGATATTTGACATATTTTGCTGAATACAGTCGGGTTGAAAACGTCGAATTCCATTTTAGTGCAACACACTAATAGCATAAAGTGACATTATGACAACTTGAGAGTGAATTTCAATTCTTTAATTCTTCAGCATAAATATTTAATTTTTTGGAAATAATAGATGCTTGAGAATATTATAAACCAATTTTCAACAATTTCTGGTCATGTCTATTCTCCAAAAATATAATGATATTGTCAGATTGAATTAATATTTTACTAAAATTTACTAAAGTATGTATTTTACTACATTTTAAACAAGAAACTTTTTTTTTAATATCCAGTGCATGAGTTTAAACTTTTTATTGTATAGGAAAAATTATTCATTAGGAAAAGAACGCATTCTCCCAGGGGGTGGTTCTTCCTTTATCTGTCCGATAACTGGTCAGATCCACTTTTGTCACACACACGCTTTTGTCACTCCCCTTATACTGTCCAGTAACAGTAGTATCCGCATCCTTTCTCTCCTCCCCATCGACCTTTATATCCTTAAACTCCATCCCTTTCCTTAACTCCTGTCTTTCTAATTAGAGGTAACGCCATGCTTGTAGTCGAATTTGGCCGGCGGGTACCAGTACTTCTTTCTTACATAAAATCAGCATAAATTGGCGACACAGCATTGTCGCCAATTTACGCCGATCACGTCAAGTCAAGTGATGGTATTGTTGTCGCGTTGCGTTCAGTTTGTGAGACTTTCCGGTGGCCTAAACTCGTCATTAAAGGCCGGTAACGCATCTGCTTGCCCCCTGGTCGTGCAGATGTCCATGGGCGTTAGAAGGCACTTAGCTGGCTGCTGTCTGCTCGTTTGCCCCTTGTAACATAAAAAAAAAGTACCAAAGACCGACAAGGCTTCTGCATTTACTTCGGGGCATCGGTTGCCACTTATTATAAGATGAGCTGTTTTTGTTTGAATAAAAGAATACAACATTTTGGAAGTTGAGAACACTTGGACACAAACTTTTTAGCTCCAGTAAAAATGATACTTTACGAAAATTTTAATCTTTGTCAATTCTTAAGCAGTAAAGAAATATTTCTTATTCCCATCTACAACAATTTTTTTTAGTATGTCACTTTGCAGTAAAATGTAAGCGAACATTTTATTTGTTTCTGTTATCTGCAAGTCGTTTCAGTCACGAAAGCTGACCCAGGTAGGTTTAAAGCTTTCGGAAAAATATCATGGCTGTTAGTTAGAATCTCCGTATTACTATTTGTTCAAAAATGCTTTTAGTAGATATATATTCATAACAAAGTTATCAATGAAAAGTAAATAGCTAGAAGAAAAAGAAAGTTTAAGACGAAAAAAGTGGCCAAGAGCGTATCAAGACACGCTTATATTTCCGGTATAGGTTTCAATTGAAATAAAAAGTGTTTAGGGGATAAATATGACGCCTTTTCTATTTGCCATGATTTAATATGACACGACATTAATTCCGCACAAATAAAGTGACATTGAAAAAGCTATCTCTATCCCCGTATCCTTTATTCCTTAGGGATCCATTGGGGTCCCCAAATGCACCAATTAGTGGTGAAATAAAAACGCTACGGAACCACACGTTACGCGTACCTCAGGGATTAGGGGTCCTCGGTCCCACGTGGGTTTTAATGGGATTTCTTTGCTTAGAGGGTTGTTAGTTTTAGTTGCATATGGACTGCTTGTTAAATCAATAAGTGAGGTTATGCACTCAGGATTTAGAGGGGAGAAAATACTGTTACATCTTTACATATCACTAGCTGTGCCCGCAACTTCGTCCGTGTATAATTAGGTAAAAAATAGATTCAATTTTAGCGTGATGATATATTGCCTATAAGGTTAGCATATAAAGAGTTATAGGAAACCAACCTTAAGAGATAGATATATGCTGTTGTGGACTTTTGTTTAGAATGTTTAAAGGAGATCAATTTCGCCATACATGATTTTTGTGAAACTATAACCATTTACGCAGCGCACGCAGCGGAAGCTCTCAAAAGGGAGGAAAACCGCCGATTTTGAAACATTCTTCAATAGTGCTCCACTCTTATTAGTTTTAGCGTGATGGTGTATAACCTATAGCCTTCCTCGATAAATGGGCTAGCTAAAGAGTTTTTGAAATCGGACCAGTAGTCCCGGAGATTAGCGCGTTCAAACAAACAAACTCTTCAGCTTTATTCAGCTCTATACTAATAGAAGTATAGATACAAGAAAGTATTAAGTTTATTCTTAAAGATCATTTCGTAATGTGGAAAAATCATAATGCAGTGCCTACTATTGCCAATTTTGTAAATTAATTTGAATTCAAAAAACTTTAAAAGACTAATGAAAATATATTTTTATATTAATTAGAGGTCCACGGACCCACGTGGGTTTTAATGGGGCTTTTTGCTTAGAGGGTTGAATAGTTTTGTTGCATATGGACTACTAGTTAAATCAATGAGCAGCGAGGTTGTAGGCTGGGGATTTAGAAGGGTGAAAAATATTTATTATCTTTTTAGTATGGTATCTTTTAGTATGCTAGCAGCAACTTTTTGTATCTTTTAACATACAGTTTTTTTACTTGTTTGTCTGTTTGTTACTGGTAATCTGCAATGCGATTTCGATGAGACTTGCTGTCAGATAGCTGGATGATTACGAATAATTACTTAAATTTGTATGAAAAAATTAGGGCTTCAAACAGCTTGCAGTTCTTTTAGTCTGCAACCGAATTGGGCTGCTGCGTCCGGGTACGTCTTTTTTACATAAGATCGACGTGAAGTGATGGCAATGCTGTGACGTCAAGTGATGGTATCTTTGACACGTTTCGTTCGGTTTGTAAGAGCTTCCCGTGGCCTAAGTTTGTCTTTACAGGACGGCAAGGCATCTACGAGCCTTCTGGTGGTGCAGATGTTCATGGGCGTCGGTAGTCACTTGGGTGAAGAACAGCTTGCTGGTTTGCCTCTTGTAATATAAAAAAACTTATAGGCTCGGATGACATAAAATCTATACATATAAGAACGTCGAACGAAATCCTAAATCTGTACATTGAAGATTTGCCAAAAAATAATTACTGTAGGAAATTATTTGTTTGTCTGTAACTTTAATATTTCTCTGTAATATTTCCCTGTCAGATATTAATGTGAAAACTACGAACTGTAGCAGCTTTTTAAGTAACATTCGGTTTTTGTTTCATCAAAATCGATCTACTATGTCAAGAGACGAGCTATTGCATATTTATATGTTACTAAGATATAGCACATTTGTTGTTACATATCGAAATATACCACGTAAGAGCTTTTAAAATGGACACTAAACGTAAATGGTTAAAACAAACCGTCTGTCCTGTTATTATTTAACATGAAAATGGCCGGCTCACGTGTCACTACGACTGACGGACACGCGAACTCTTACACGAACCATCAATACACATTAAAAATATTACATCAAGCAAAAACAATCTTTAAATTAAAGCTAACGCAAGCTATATTTACGTGAAGGTAATTTTCATTTACTGCCATTCGAAGATTTGGAACAAACATATCAATGCTTCGCGTGTCGTTCACTGTAAGTCTATTTACAAAACTTTAATCCCTTCACAATGGCGGATTAAACTGTATTATAAGCGAAACGGCTTAATATCGATATATCATTGTGTTCACACCTTGGTGGGTTACACGATTTTTAATTTAGACCCGCCAAGTGTGAATTGGACTCGAATCCAGAATTCTGTACTATTACCACTGTAACTGTCGACTCTCGACTCTGGACTCGGCTAGAGTCTTTGGATGGTTAATTTCTACGTTTTCTTTTCACACTGTTAGAACAACATTGCATTATTGGGTAATATTTTTATCATTTAAAACGATTTTAAATACCTATATAGATACGTACCAGATGTATTTGAATGCGGTACAGAAATAATTAATTTTATGTATTTTTTTTTATTTATATAAGAAGCCAACACGATATACTATGTACACTTAGATAATATATTTTACATTTTTCATTCATGAAAGTTACGACCGTATACCCCACTTATCATGCATTAGTTGGTTAAAGACATCGCTTGCACCACAAAAACTAAAATTTATAAAAAGAAATATCAAAAAATATTACACCATTAGATAAGGTGCAACATTAAATAAATGATTTTTAAAAAATAAACGTATTTGTAAAAAAAATGTATATAATTAAATAGTTTCAATTTTACAAAAACTAAAGAAAACATATACATACATTTATATAATACATTTATTTAAAGTCCGTTCGTTTCGGGATAAAAAGGATCTACGGAACTATGAGTTGTTAGATCTCAAAACTACAAGCTGTTATCTTCCTAAACTACGAGCTATTGTTGCCTGAGCCACAAGACTTTATACCTGAACTACGGGCCGTTATTTCCTAAACATTATTGTATCCAAACTACGAGTTCCTATTTAACTACGAGACGTTATGCTCAAACTACGATTCGTCATTTAACTACGACGCGTTATTTAACTACGAGACGTTATACCTAAACAACGAGACGTTAGTCCCAAAGCTACCATTCGTTATTCCCCAAACTAGTCGCCATTTAATTAAGCCTAAGATTTACCGCGTCCCCGTATCGCAAACAAGTTACTAAAATGAATAATATTAGTTTTTCCATACAGAACGTAATCACGCGAACATATAAATTATATTTTTTTATTGTTGTAAGTAACAACATGTCGTATATTTCATAGTTGTAACAAGTTGGCCGAATTCTTTTCTATTTCAACATTGTAGGTCGACTATAAAAGTACCCTTTATTTAAGCAATTAAAGCCACAATAGCTCAAAGGTGGCACGAGTGGTCTATTTCTTGTATGGAACCGGTACGTATTCCGATCCCGTAAGGCTGTACACAAAGTCTTATGCATTATAGGTTATAGGTATACCTAAAGAGTATTCTTTTTTTTTAATATTCTAAAAGTAAGAAGATGGCGCTCAGTAACAATTAGTATAGCATGAGGTAACGGAGAAGATAGAGTACATACTATGAGTACATAAACAATCATCTGTAAAAAATTTACGGGCCCATGATGTAGCGGAAAAATTTTGGTACCATTTTACGAAAATAGCGTGGTGTATCAAATTTTCCACAATAATATCCTATATAAAGGCGGGTGCACAAATGCAAATATTTTTTATATATCATGCTATAAGCAAACTTAAAACCGTATTTGAAAGTGTTTCAGTGCTAGGTGTATTCATTTTCTCAATTTCATTTATTCCATTATGTTAACCACCCTGAAAGAGATGCTTCTAGTTAAATCGTATTAAATTTTCTTCTAGATTATAGAAGGAATTTTCAATTAAACTTCATATTTTTTATTTAACTGCATATCTCACAATGTGAAAAGGATGGTAGCTCGGTATAGGCACACGAATCGTAGGCGCGGCTCCGAATGCAATAATGCAGGTAATTAAATTACTATTGATTTATATACCAACATGAACATTGTTTTCTGTCTTATCACGCATTCGTTGTGTGAACTGTGTTCAGACTGAGAATAATCTAAGAGTTAACGTAACTTTTAAAAAGTATAGAATCCATGCAGTGTCTCGGATATACCGCTAACATAATTGACAGAGTTACGGTCTGCTGTAATATAAATACAATAATCTTGCAGATTCGATCCTATTCCAATTAAAAAAATAAATAACCAGCCACAAAGTAACGTTAAATATAACGTTCTCACAATAATTTAACCAAAAAGAAATACAACAACACAAAGGCAATAAATTATAAAGATATTGTGTGAATTGTCCAAAATATAACCATAAATGTCAAGTAAGTAGGAGAAAATTCTGCCATCTGCGAACTATTCTGGCGTGCGCTGCAAAATCCATTAGAGTTACACGTATATAGTATATAAAGGAAATGTGTATCTTAAATAGTTCTATAAAAAGCCAGCAATTGCATATATCTATCTTTCATGTTTAAGTCATTAACGCCAAAGTAGTGAATCATTATGCAACGGGAAAGGGAACGGAAATATGAACGCAAAACGGGAACAGAGACAATATTATAGGATAACAGAATGTAGTAAATAGTAAGTAACCCAACATTCGAACAGGACAGCGTCTGTCCGGTCCACTAGTAATATATATAATATAATATTTTGCGCATTCGGGGTCGTACAAACGCGTTGTACGAGAATAATCCTACAACACGTTTTCCTATAATGCGGAATAAACCTACCATATTATAGAGGGCATTACAGTATGTCATTCCACTTGTCGGTGTACTTACTGCAAGAGAACGTTCTTGAGATCCTAGACCGGATGGTCCAGTTTAATTAAAAGCCCTCATTAAGTTACTCGGTTGAATAGATTTCCAGGGTTCATTTTACAAGCTTATTATTTAATCTTGCCTATCTGAACATCTTACGAATCTATACTTCTATACTAATACATAAAGCTGAGGAGTTTGTTTGTTTGTTTGCTTAAATGCTCTAATCTCAGGAACTACTGTCCCGATTTGAAAAAATCTTTGAGTGTTAGATAGCCCGTTTATTGAGGGCGCGGGGAGACTCCCCGACCGCGGTACGAGCCGAGCCTTAACTAATTATAGTGGAAATAAAATAAAAGAAAAAAAAGTTTTTTCTTTTTTCAACAAAAACAAGATTTAAAAAAACTAAAAGGGTAAAAATAATTTAAATCTGATAAAAAATACATACTATATAATATATCAACTAATAAACGTCATTACACAATTTATATGATATAAAGATAAATTTATGCATTAAGAGTACCTATGTGTTGAGATAAAGAAATAAAAAATGATTTGGTCAGATTTCAATCGCGACCAGCTCTTGTGTCATCAATTCTGCCATAACGTTTGTAAGTTCACAGTAAAATTTTCATGGCAATTTTAATTCTTTTTTTGCGCATTTAACAAATGCTTTGCTTTTAAAGAAAACAATTTACTTATTTTATTTAGCCCGTTGGTAAGTTACGTTAGGTAAAAATTAGGGACTAGAACTTTTTTTTTTCATCATGGAGGGAGTGCCTAGGGAAACTTAAATCCGTGATTTCGGGATCTAGCCCCTACGCGTCAGTCGCCGTGTTGAAAAACAACCAGCGAGGCACATATATATTCAATCCTAATGAAGAGTTGACGACAAACAAAAGGATAACGTAGTTTATCCTCATATTGTCTGGTCCCGTGTATTCGAAAGGACTTATTTGTTTTTTAAATTACAAGGGGCAAACGAGCAGGCAACTAAGTGCCTACCGACGCCCATGGACATCTACACGACCACGAGGCTAGCAGATGCGTTGCCGGCCTTTAATGACGAGTTTAGGTTACCGGGAAGTCTGCGCAAAGGGAAATTATCAAACTCTTTTGGACCCAGTTGACTTTCGCTCCGTCGGTTGTGTGTTCGCTTCCCGCCCCGAATCTGGTGTGTTTTCTATATGTATGTATTTATGTTTCTAAAAAAAAATATGTTTAACAGACGTATGTTAACACAGGCAATAAGTTGTCTACCTTAGGAACAGACGTTCATGTGTCATATAGTCCTATGTATTTATGTATAAAAAAATACTATCAAAGGACGAACTGAGATTAGTAAGGCTCTAGCTCGTGTCAAAGGCCAAAGCTCATTTTGGGTCGCTGGGCCACCTCAAGAAGTATATGTACATATTGCGATATCAACTTAAATGCTGCGTAGATACATATATCATATTATTAAATGTATATAGACCAAATTAGTTAAAACAAGTAATGGTTTGTTTTACTTTTAAATGTTATGACATTTAAAAGTAAAAAAATATTGGTATCTAGAAAAATTATTTAAGATTAAAAGAAAGTATATTTTCTACCTTTCGCAACATGAACCTTTCTGCCTCGCTTTGGCGTCGGACGTAAAATTAAAAAATATATATGACGCCTTCACAAAACCTATAATATCCGGCCGAAGGAGATTGATCAAAAGAAATTACTGGCCAATCTCGTTATTCGAAATTAAACTTTTTCGATTTTGCCTCCAGCCTATTTCTAATTAACGCATTGTTCTATAAATACTTTGAAAGTAACAGGGGTATGTCTTTAGATCTTATAATGAACTTATGATATTTCTTGACAAGCCAAGGACTTTTAATAGTTTGAACAGAGATTTGAGGTGCTTTTTAAATTAATATTTATAATTAAACTGGAATAAATCAGCAGAAGTTGTTAGCTTTAGAACTTTTGTACAAAAAATAATAATAATAAAAATTGACACATTTGAGGCCTTTAACTCGCTGTTTTCCACCAGGCGGAACTCGGGTTTGACCTTCGAAACTCCGAAAATGCTAATGACGTTTCTGTCTGTGCGAACCAAAATCTTTTTTTTAGTATAGATAATCAAATTTGGGGATCTGTTTGTGAGAAATAAAATACAGCAATCCCCACCCTTTAACACGGTCGGCTTATTCCACGTTATAGGAAAACGTGTTGTAGGAATATCGTACAACGAGCTTGTATGGCCCCGAATAAGTACAATATGTATACGTATATCTATCTATCTATATATGTACATATATTGTAATATTAGAGACTGATATTAATGCGCTATAAGAGCACCGTGTTATAGGGAGGATAAATACAGTACAGTAAAAATGAGTATATAACGTAACCTTTGCGCGCGATTGAAGTAAAACTTCTTTGATAGTGTGACATGGAACCAATATATTAAAAAAATAAATAAGTGAAGTTAAAATTTTAAAACGGATGTAATAATAAAACAATGTGAATTATAACTAATTCTATTACACGATACTTTAAACAAGCTTATAGTATATTGATGCACAGAGCGCAATGTGAGTCATTAATGCATCAGTGTTATGATAAATTAACACGAGTACATTAATTACCCACTTCATCAAAGTGCGTCACTTGACTTTCAACTACATCGCTGTCTATTTCCATTCTTTATTGAGTGTTAGTGATCACTATAAAGAGCGCGCTCTTAAACCTACACCTGGGTCACAAGTCCCGGGCACTGCTATGGTTGTGTATTGTATTATGTGTATATGTGTAGTAGTGTATTGATTATATTATGTTAAGTTAAACTTTACAATAAATAATTATAGGGTATCTAAGCATATAAATAAAATAATATATACATACACATAAAAAAATATATACTCGTGGAATAAATTCTAAAATCGAAATAGATCTATTCTTGTGCGTTTAAAATGGAAAAGCAATCGTGTTAACACAAAATGGATATTGGGTTTACGCCATGCCGAATAAATTAACGGTTTTGATCAGTTGGTACCACAGTCTGTTTAAATCGTTTGGTTCATTTTCATAATTCTAATCAAGAGTTTGTATTTGAAAATCTAAATAACCGCCTAAATCGAATTATTTGCTTTAGCGAATGTTAAAATTATTTGGCTTTGGGGGTGTTATTTTGGATTTAGGAGTAATGCGTTTAGTTCTTAAATAAAATAAATGTGTGGGAATCCATTTTACCAGAGAGAAGTGAAAGGCGGTTTTTGGTAGGAATTAATAACACATTTATTATCACAACCAATGTACAAATTGTAGTGGACCTTTTTATAGTACCTACTGAGTAACTACTTTCCATCTAACCATCACCGCTCGGTGGACGGCACATAAACACCGCGGAAAGGACGCTAGCGAAACAATCCTATAAAGACCTCTCGGAACGGTACTTCGAGAAAGCCCACAGACACCCCAACCCCTTAGTTGTCGGCTCCTGCAACTACAGTGTCCATGGGCGACGCTGATCACCTGATCTCGGTTGATCCGTTTGCTCGTTTGCCCGCTTAACCTATAAAAAAAAAAACATTTGTCTATAACAGGCGTCTGTTACCTATAACATATTAAGTTGTCTACCTTAGAAACATGTGTCCTTGATCCGTTTTTTTTTTACGTGGGAAACCCGGCACGGGTACCTATCCGTCACATGGGCCGACGGTGGGTTATGTCGGACTCCAACCGGCTAAAATCCCACGGTAGTTCCTCGATGTATTTCCTCGGACGATGTGCTCCTTGCCTACCAAAGTGTTGCCTTAGCAATAAAGTTTCCAGTTAAATGAACAATTTTGTTATCCTTAAAGCAATATATACATTCAAAGAATCAAAATTATACAAACAAGAATAAATAAACACTATATTAATAAATGTAAGAAAATTCAGAATCATCTCAAACCCCGCTAATGACTGTTGTAAACAAGAAAGAGTGATGAACGGTGGACCGCAGAATCTGACGCGCGGAATAACGACCCCTATTATTATAGCGATAAAGACTTCACTTTTCGCGACGATGAAACACCCGTTTGTTTAACGCAAACAAAGTTTCTTTATTCCTGTGATGTATAATCAAAGTTGTACCGCATATTTCTTGGCGTATTTCGGGGGCGAAAAGGAAATTGCTGGCCCCGGGCCGCGGCCATTATATTCCTTTATACTAACTTAATCTTGGCGGCTCATTTTTTTTAAAATCAGACTGTCCTTTGTTATGATCGCGCTGATTCTTTTAAATGAGCAAGTCCTTGAGAAACAAA
>JANCMC010009484.1:0-10523 GCA_024363005.1 Charaxes varanes | reverse complement strand
AGTTATGGTACGCGAAACGTATTCACATGGTATTTATAAATAATAAATAAATAAATATATACTGGACTATACGAGTATGACACATGGACGTTTGTTCCTAAGGTAGACAACTTAATGCCTGTGTTATAGGTAGCAAACGCCTGTTCTACACAAATTTATTTCTTTGTAGAAATATATAAATGCATACAAATAGAAAAAACACACAGACTCGAGGCGGGAATCGAACCCATGACCCCGGAGCGGAAGGCAAGGTCGCTGCCCGCTGCGCCAATGGGCCAGTCATTTGCAAGTCTGTTTTGGCTTCATTACAGTTTACTATCAAGTAGGTCATATATTTATTAACAGAAAAGTCCTCAATCAATCAAATAAAATAACAACAGCCTTTTTTCCCTTCTTTTGGTTTGTCGCAGTCCGTGGGCGTTAGTTGCCAAAGATAACAAAACTGCCCGTCACTTCGCTCGTTAGCGTTAACACAGAATATAGGCAACGTTTTGCGAAATACCAAACTTGTGAAAACTGATGATTCAAATTATAAGCAAGACTATTAACATTAAATAGTTTAATGTCTCAATAGTTTAACGGTGGAAAGGGTGGGATGAAACCCGCAAGGTAGCGGGTTCAAATCATCTCGCCACAAACTGTTGGCAACTTTTTTAATTGATTAGATAGTAAATTAGACACATAAAAGAAACAGAATTAAATAATTCTTTTTGTAGTCTAAATTAGTATAAGTCCGGAATAATTGCGATAAAAGTAAACCATGCTGTAAGACTAACTCGTTCAGCTCTTTATCCGTGTTTCTCAGCTATTTATATATTTGAGTTTTTAACGGTGGCTCTATAATATCATCATCATTTTCAGCCTTTGGTAGCCCACAGCTGGGAATAGGCTTCCCTTTGTTTCTGCCACTCTCCTTTATTCCTTGCCAATCTCATATAATATACATCCTGACTAACTGTTTGACTGGCCTATTGGCGCAGTGGGCAGTGACCTTGCCTTCCACTCCATGGGTCCTGGATTCGATTCCGCCTCGAGTCTGGGTGTATTGTCTATATGTATTTATTTATATATTTCTACAAAAATAAATATGCCTGTGTAGAAAAGGCCTTTGTTACCTATAACACAGGCATTAATTTATCTACCGTAAGAACAAACGCCCGAATCATATAGTCCTGTATATATTTATTTACCCTAAAAAAAGTAAATAAACAAAGAAAATTCCAAGTAATTTCAATCATATTTTTCTGGTGAAATGTTTTGCACATTCTATCTACTGCGCGGTTTAAAAATAAACACAATCACCGAGGCAGACTCATGATTTAAGATTTTTCTGTTCATAAAATACTAATTGTTCTCAATCCGAACATGCCTAAAACACCTACCCAAAAAAGTGTTATGAGCTCTCCGGCTATACGAAAGTATCGTAAACCGCAGTACAAAAGTCTTTTCTCACGGCTATTTTTGTGAAATACCTGTGAAAGAGGACTTAAGGTCTTACTAAAACTTATTGCTACTAATATTCGAGCGATTATTTGAGTAAAAATGAAAAATATTCCTTTGAAGAAATAGCCATTGTTCACAGAAATAGATTTTATATTTTTAGAACTTAATATCTTCGCTCAGTGGTAAGTTAGCTATAAAGAAAAATCATTTTTCTTCAAACTACGCAATAATGTTATCATTAATCACTGCATAACTATTCACAAAGGACTTCTTTTCTGCTTAGAACCTAAACGGTGCAGTAATGATGTATGAAATTTCATTACTGCAAGGTTTTTATTTTCATATAAATTAACCACAGAGGCTTATGTCTACCTTTGAGGTTTATAGAAAATGTACGTATTCATTATTAATAAATTCATTTATTGAAATATAACCTAACGCACACCAATGTAAAACGATTATTTACACACACATGTATACATTTTACTATAAGATTGTGTCAAAGCGTAGTCATGACGAATGTACATATGCATATTAATTGTCAGATATAACAATGTTGTTTAATTAAGCATATAGCACGCAAATCTTAAGATTTTAGCCGAAGTTTGACCAGCCGGCATCATTACGATTCTAATTAACCTTTTCAGTAATTTTATGTTGGAAGTGGCGTGCAGTGAGAAAATGATAAATATATAACATGTATAATGTATAATGATAGATAAATACTAGGTATAGCCCCATGCAGTAATAATTATAGGTTAAACGGTTAAAAATTTATTAAAACTGCTTTTCTCTAACCGCTCTCTAGATAAAAAACATCAGAAAAACCGCATTCATTTCGCGACGTCCATTAACTTTATTGTTGTAACAGATCTATGCTTAAACATACTATAGTATGTTTAAGCATGCCCCCTCCCCCCAGCAATGTAGAACTTGCATCTCCCCAGAGTGGTAGGGGGTGCTATTTCTGTCTCAGCGTGGGCGAAGCTACCCCTATATTTAATATGCCGTTCGCTTGAATGGAACATGGTAACTACTATGAGCCTCTTGAATTCATGAAAGCAAAAACTTCGGCAGTGAAAGTAGCCTGCCTGGTCTTCGTCGATCAAATAGCTTCAGTAATCTTAGCCAGCGTAGCGTAAGAAGCCGTCTTGTCTTTGTCTTGTAACGAAACGGCTGCGCCAATTTCGACGGAACTTTCATTGACTGGCACTGATGTCACAAGGAGTAAAATAGACTATTTTACTTTTAGTAAATAATTAGGGTGCCGCACAAAAAATGAAAACCCTCAAAATTTGGCAATATCATTAACACCGCGCTTACGAAGTGGAGGGTACAGCTAGTTAGCTTATATGTAAACTAGCGGGCGCGGCAAATATGGCTTGCTTATAATTGAATACACTATTATTAAACATTTAGTTCGCAATAAATAACATAAAGGTAAAAAATCGAGATAAAAACTATTCTAATTTGGAGTAAATTACAGATAGTTACGAAATTTAATCAAAATCAGTTAAGTAGTTTGAGAGTTTATCGCGGACATATATATCCTTTGTCGATATTTTTATATACATAGATAATTAATTAACAATAGCGTTGATATCTGAGTTCAATATATTAGAGACTTTAAGAAAAGAAGCACTATTACCTCTCAAAAGAGTTCCCTCCTTATGCAGAATGCATTCTGGTGTAGTTTTCAATGGCGTAGGTAATTTCTTATCACCAGATAAACCTAGTGTCACGTATAAACCAACACAGTTGTGGAATCAGTTGCCTGCTTCGGTATTTCCAAACGGATACGACTTAGGGACCTTCAAGAAAACAGCATACTCATTTCTCAAAGGCCGACAACGCATCTGCGGTCCCTCTGGCAATACCAATACTTGACGTGATAGCATTGCCGCCACTTCACGCCGATCTTATGTGAGAATGAGGTACTGGTACCCGGACGCGCCGTCCCAATTCGGCAGCAGACCATAAATACTGCAAACTCTAATTAAAAGATTTGTGCTTTTAAAAAAAAAAAAAAAGGAACAAAGTGGTTTCACATTATGATCGAAACAGGCACAAATCAACAGTGGTAATCACGATGCCAATAGTAACGCCCACAACCCTAAGACTTGTGACGTCACACTTTCACGGTCTATTGGGTTTGATATGATATATGATATTCAATACTTTACTTTACTTAGAAAAAGCATTGTTTCAACATCATACATTTTTTAGATATATCCTTTGTAGGAATGCACTATACCTATATACCGACAAAAAATAAAGTGGCTTTTTTGAACCCTGGATCTCCGCCTGAATCGATAAATCTTGTTACCTGCCTTCATGGTAATCATTCTGTCTTGTATATAATGAAATCAATTTATACTTGTCTTTATAATAAAAGGAGGTCGTGGCCTAATCAGTGGTCGGCATTTGAGACGATCTCTAGGTTAAATAGCTCTTGCTGCAACCGGGTGAAGCGTTCTAGAACTGGTTTATATTTGATATCCAACCTCCTCCGTGTTTCGGTAGGCACGTAAGTCAGTGGAACCCGATTAATGTCACTTTGTGTTATTAGTCGTAAGGTTGTAGAGATCGTGGGGGTTCCGAGGGTGACGTCAGATGACAATCGGTCATCGTAACTCGCCCCACAGCCACGTCCTCTGCATTCTAAGCGGACCGTGTCGTAGACTTGGCCTTCTACTTTACCTGAACTGATTATATCTTGTATAAACAACAAACTCAAGATGGCGGCGCTCCCTCGCGCGCGATGTGTTACAGACTGAACACAACGAATTTTTTTACATCTTTTAAAATATAACGAGTTAATATTCACATAATATTTTTAGTATATATATAAATATATATTAATAACGGTAATTTATTTACAGGGCTTTTCTTAGGGGCACGCAGGGCACCCAATGAAAATATCAAAATACTGAAAAATATTAAAGAGTTTGAAGGTTAAATACTTCTTTTAAAACTTTATTCACTCCTAATACCGACATTACTAAACCATTATCATAAAATTAATTTTCAAATTTATTTCATTGCTTATAAAAAAATTATGTATATTTTTTATACTAATACTACTAGTATTTGCAGTCTCAGATTGCATTTATGCTCAAAACAAAAATTACTAACTTAAAACTTTCAAGAATTAGCTAGCTCCCACAGAAGAAACAGCAAAAAAGGCCTCCGCATTAATATTCACCGTGCAGGTACCTGTTCATCGCGTCGCAAATTAAGTAAGTGTGCATGGCACTATTTATTGGTCTTATAAAGGTCCTCAAACTGAATAATTATCAAAAACAATAACCGCAAAGCGGACAGGGCGATCGCTGCGTGATCACCGTCCGCTTCTCACCTATTCGTAACATAGATATGTTTCGCGCGGAATGTCAACATTAAATTGTTTTATGTTTTAATACAGAAAATCTTGTATATATGTGTGTATAATATTACTATTTACGTTGAAATAAGTGGTCTGGAGTACTCGACGATGCGCCACTCGCTGTGCTAGCGTTGGACACAAGACCTAACGGTATGTAAGGTTACTTCTTCTACCTATCGTTGTTCCTACAATCTCACGATCTCTACGATCTCACAATCTCTACAATCTCGCAATCTCTACAATCTCACAATCTCTACAATCTCACAATCTTCACAATCTCTACGTTTTACGTGACTTCCGAAAGACGGAGGAGGACGGATATCTGAAAACCAGTGTTAGAATTGGTCACCGATCTATCACCCGGCTGCGGTAAGAGCTACTCAACCTAACGATCGATTTAAATGCAGTTAAACAGCTGAATAGATGCCTTCAGAACTCGAAATTCACCTTCTATTGATGTAGGTGTCTATACTCGTTATTTATAAGCCTGTTGCTAATTTGTTAGCAAATAATGTACATAAAGAATTGGTTGTTTGTAAAGTCGGATTGAAGATGATAATTTTATGTGATAATGCAAAACGCTTAGCCCGGTCGTGCCTCTTTATCGCTTGTTCCGCAATCCCGCTGACACGCTCGACTTAGGTGAAACGTGACAATGAGTCATGCTTTTTCCTGTATCCAGCCAGCGTTCATGAATATATAAGACGTCAAAAAAGGCCGAAAAAATAACCTTAAATGATTTTTTTAATATTGTTTCAGCTGACACAGATTCCGCTCACAGCGATGGTGAATTTCAGGAGACAGAACTGACTAGGATGGACGATATGGAGACACAAACTGACACATAGATCGTTGTATATAGATTTAAATTTATTTATTGCATTTCAGTGTGACCCGCTCGACCCAATTGCGCGCTTTCATACGCCCATGGAGCTGGTCTGTGCGAAACTTGAAATACCGGTCAAGCGCGAATCGCATTGTATAAAGCATTATACCTTCGTATTTGTTTTAAAGAATCTAGGAATAGTTTTGGTGATATTGAAATAAGCGGCCAATAGCGTGTCAAGACACATTTATATAGAAGGATTCCGTATCCGATATGCGATTAACGTATTTGTTAAATAATTTCAATAGTTGTTGGATGTCGCTCAATAGTTCATTATTTCATACATAGTATATGTTCTACATATAAAAATAGATTATAACTTGACGACGTATCGCAGAAACCAGTCTACTTGCCCAAAATTCAGTGAGAGAGATTTGATTATCTTATATTGTTCGTGTGCGAGGCAAGTTGGTGCAGGCGCCACCGCGACTCCTTTGTGCAAGTGACTTTCACATCGCATCGATCCAAACTAGTTTCTTAACTTGCAGTATGAAATTAACTGTCACTTGCAGATCTGATTTATGTTCCGTAGCGACTCTATTCTAACTTTAACCACGCAAATAGAAGATATTTGTCCTGACTGGTTTATAAACACAGATCCAAAAGGTTGTGGATCAAGAAAACAACCGTAATTGATCATGATCGAAATTAATTAGTTGACTAATTTTGAATGAGGAAGACCAGCCTATCCTAATACAGTTTTCACTAGTGCGGAAGTTGGTGGTTCTCTTGTCCTTTTGTTATTTTGTAACAAATAAATATAACTGTACTAAACACTTTAATAAACTTTATTGTCTGATGATTGATTTTTAAGCATACAAAAAATATCCGTTATACCGGAGCCAGATATAGCTCAAAGTGTTTGTACATTTTGTCCTTTATGTTTACAAAGTTCTACAAAACTTTGCGCAACTGCACAAAGCCCTCGGCCACACCACATGATCGTCAAATGAAGCTGCCTGGCTCCGGCATTAGTATTGTATAATGTCGGTGCCCGACATAGCTTCATTTGAATGATCATGTGGTGTGGCCGGGGGCTTTGTGTAACTGCGCAAAGTTTTGTAGAACTTTGTAGTCTTCAAGGACAACAATATACAAATACTTTGAGTCTTGCTCCGGCATGAGTAGAGTCTCATGTAAATACTGATTAACACCAGCATATTAAAATTTGTACAGTTGTGTGCCCTGCGGGTAGGTACCAGGTACGAAAGGTGACTAAAAAAAGTGCTACTTGACTTATTTTTAAATGGCTGATTTATATACAGGTGCATTTTCAAAGTGTGGTCATTTTTAATTAATCTAATTGGTAAGTATTCCGATTTCGTAATTTGTGGGCAAACTATCACTGACCCACACAATCTCATCTTATTCTTATCTATCTATATACTTAATAGCACATTTAAGTATACTACAAATTTTATTTTTTTATTTTATTTAATGATTTCCATTTTTATATTCGTACTTCAAACTATAATTTCTTGCCAAATTTCAAGATTCTAGCTCAACGGAAAGTACCTTATCAGTTTTAATTTCCTTTGCAAAAGTGTGGAGTGACATAGGGAGCCATTTCTTTGGATTGCGTATACTCAGAGGATTCGTCTTCTCGCCCCAAAAGGGCATGACTTCTCAGCGATGTTTGGAAGTGAGTGTACAGGTATGTACCCACTTCCAGCGCTGATTTTCAGATGTTATCTTAATCTCAGGAACTACTGATCCGATTTTAAAAATTCTCTCAGTGTTAGATAGCCCATTTATCGAGGAAGGCTATAGACTATTTATCATCACGCTCAAAGATTTAACCTAATTTTACGCGGACAATGTCGCGGGTAACAACTAGTATTTTATATTATAAAAAATCATAGTGTAATTTTATAACTAATAAAAAAAAATGCCAATGAACTTTAAAAAGCAGTAAATCACGAGTATGTGTGTGACTTCCGGTCGTTCCAGATTCGAACTCGTGAACCGGAAGCAGTACCTGCAACGTCCGGTGTACTGCCGCCGAACAAAACAAAAAGTACAAAAAAGCTGCTTTTATAGCCCTATTGTCAAATTAATAAGAATATTGACATAAAACCTCTTTAAATCAATCAAATGAAAATATGTAGTATTCAAATGCAGTTTTGCAAGCTCTTTTGATTCTTCAAATATTTTAAAAGCTATCACTGATTCGGAAAAGTCGAGCTACTAGAAGAATCAGCAATAAATTCACTACACACGCTTTTAAAAATAGTTCTTTAATTGTGTTTATAGAGGTTCCAGAAATTAATATATTTCCATGTTAACTATAAAGTACTTGGGTGACTCAACTTCAAGTGGTTTATCGATAAATAGCTGACGCGACAAACATCGTCTTGCTGGCTGTCGTTTGGGCTCCAACATAAGACTCGTGCATTAAGGACTCACGGGCCAGGGACTCACGATTCAAATGTATCACACCATTTTGTTACAAAAATAAAGAATTTATTATTATTATTATTATTCTAGTATCCTCTGATACTACGTAAATATTTACTCTAATTTTAACTTTCCAAATTAGTGAATCTAATTCCACATTACTGATCACAATGTACTTCGATAGTTGTTACCAACTCAACGGTCGTAACGCAACTGCCTCGCTTACCCGATTGTCTCTGTATTTATACTCTTATGAACAACTACCCTCCTCTATGTATCATCATTGGCCCTTACATCTCTTACAAATGATTGTTTATGCACGCAGTGTACACCTCCGTTGGTGGCTGTGTAAACCTATCCTCGATCAGCAGGATCGGCCACAACCAGAGCAGACGAACTTCGCGGTAGACCTTGATTGAGTGTTGGTGCTGTTTCGCCTCTTATATATACACTACACATATTTTCCTTAGTCGCGCCATAACTTGAGAACGTCTGGACCTATTTAAATACACTAGAGATCGCAACCTGGTCAAAATTGAGCCAGAAATCTTTAGATTTGCTTTTTTAAAATTCTGTAAAAAAATCTTCTTAGTATGATGCCGGAGCCAGACATAAGCTCAAAGTGTTTGTACAGTTTTGTCCTTGAAGACTACAAAGTTCTACAAAACTTTGCGCAGCTGCACAAAGACCCCGATCGCACTACATGATCATTCAAATGAAGCTATGTCCGGCTCGGGCATTACGAAATATATTTGACAATTTCATCACATTTAATGTCATAATATACAAAATACATATTGTCATGGTGGTCACTACATAGAGATAATACCAAAAATAGCACAGTCGAAGCCACGGACTAAACTAAAAATATTAAGAGTATATAAAAACATATTTAATAATTAAATCAATGCTTACTTTTTTTTTAATTAGAAATATTGTACTTTTATATATTACTAGTTGTTACCCCCGACTTCCTCCGCGTATAATTTTAGCGTGATTATATGTAGCCTATAGCCTTTCTCGATAAATCGACTATCTAACCCTGAAAGAATTTTTCATATCAAACCAGCAGTTCCTGAGATTAGCGCGTTCAACCAAACAAACAAGCTCTTCAGCTTTATACATTAATATAATGCTGATCATTTCAATAATCATGTAGTGTGGCCGGGGTGCCTGTGTGTGTAGCAGTACAAAGTTTTGCTGAACTTTGTAGTCATCAAGGACAAAAATGTACAAACATTTTGAGCTATGTCTTGTTCCGGAATAAGAAGTATAAGACTAGCGGAAGGCGGACTAGCGGAAGCGGAAAGTCTAATACGAATTTATATGCATTTTTCCAAAGTTGCGACGAACTCTACATTTTTTAGTATTTTTTAAACATTCTTTTGAGTTTTTCTTTTTTTTGTTAAGTCTTCCCGGAAATAATTCGAATAAAACAGTACAGACAGGAGTCACAAAGACCTTTACCGTTTTTAAGTTATAGCGAGAAACATAACTTACCGGGTCCAATTTCTAAGCAAACCAGCTATGGACTCCCTGGAAAGTTTATCCAATTTGGTCTAGCGGTTTAGAAGAAGTTAGGCGACAAATTTTTAATAATTAGAATAAATGCCCTGCCATTAAAATTCCAATGGTATTTATCAAGTAGACCTTTACAAGCTATTTTGAATCATCAAATATTTTAAAAGTTACCACTGATTCGGAAGAGTCGAGCCACGAGAAGAATCATCAAGAAACTCGTTAGCCACTCTTTTAAAAATAGTACTTACAGAAATAAGTTTTTGACATTTTTGTATGTTAAATATCAAATACAAAGCTGGAACGATTCCCAAGCAGTTTTATCTTTAATATAGTCTTCGACAGTATTATACGCTTTACTGATAAGCGTGTTTTTAACGTGTACTTTAAATTGAACCAGAGACGAATTTAATATTGCATTTAATTTTTTTATTTATACTTTATTGCACACACAGAAAACAGTAACAATACAATTATAATAATAATAATAAAAAAACAGATGTATAAAGTGCGCTAGGGCCGCCTTATCGCTTAAAGCGATCTCTTACAGACAACCCCAGGTCTGACAGGATTTTTGGAAACCATTATGGGTTGGAGCAAAATCAATAAGTAAATATATACATACGGGGATATAAATCTACATTTATTATATATATATATCACATATATCATATTTTATATATAAATATAATATTTATATATAAAATATGAGTACAGATGATTAAGACCACAGACACACATTTTATTGACAATCGGCCAACAAATACTTTTTAGCCGACTTTTAAAAAATCTGCATTTGCATTCTATTTACATATATATATATATCGATTAAACTTACCGCAACTGCGTCGAAGGATTGCACGGTCGTCAGATTCGTGTCACATTGTCCGGCAA
>JANCMC010009477.1:0-12575 GCA_024363005.1 Charaxes varanes | reverse complement strand
CAAAGGGAACCAAAACCTATAGGGTACTCTTCCCGTTGATCTAGAATCATAAAATTTGGCAAAGAGCTATATATATATCTATATATATACAGAACAAACATAGGAAAATGTTATGTAGAAAATTGTAGATGCAACAGTATGTGTTTGTCTATCTGTCGATCAAGACCGTTTTTCTCAGAAATGCGTTGAGGTATCAAGTTTAAATTAATACCAAATACTGAGGGTTTATGATTCCTTGAAGCTGTGAAAAAAAATAACCTTCTAAGTATATAATACACTGTAAAAAGTGAATCTAAACTTATAGGGTAGTTCCCGTTGACCTAAATCATTGACAAGATGACATTTGACAAAGAACTTGAACTACAAGTGTAGGCAAAATTGCTTCAACCGTAAATTTGTTCTCACATTACATTAAAGAAAAATTCGGTGACTTTATGGAATTAAAACAAATCCTATGAAAAGTATAAAACTTAAAATAAGTCGGTAACGTATTACGAACAAGTGTGGAACCCTTAGTGTCACTTATTTATTTCTTCAAGGTCCGCAAAGCATCAGCAGTTGTTTATATCGACATGTGTACCACTTGGGCGTTTGCCATTTGTCATATAAAAAAAATTAAATCGCCATTTTGTTACCATCATTATCGATCGATCGGGGTTAATCACCCACAGCTGGGCATAGGCTTCCCTAATTGATAGAATCAGGCGTTACTTTGCGGAAATAAATGACATGCATGAGAAGCTAAACTACTTTGCTTTAATCCGCCAATGAATACGAGGGAAAATCGGTGTAATGCTGCAAATGTATTTATATATTTCTAAAAAAAAATATTTGTGTATAACAGGCGGCTGTTACCTATAACACAGGCATTAAGTTTTTTTACCTTAGCAACGGACGTCCGTGTGTCATATAGTCCTGTATATATTTATTTATTTATTTTATTAATGTTTTTCAGAGGCAGAATCGACGGATGAAGCGCCTCGCTTAATAGAAGACGTGACTAAAGACGAGGAGAAATCCAAAGCTTTCGACATATGGGAGCCGTTGGGAGGAATGTACGACGTCAAGCAGCAGATCACAGAAGGCATATTTTGGCCTCTAATGGTGAGTTACTGCTGCTATTAGACCTTGCATTATAAATAGAATATATATATGTATTACGTATAGAAATCGTTGTAGTCTTTGGTTCGATCCCCAGTATATAAATATTCTTGCATTATCACCTATACATTCTTCTTCTTCTTAGCGTTATACCAGTATAGCACTAGGGTCCGCTTAAATTGCAGAGGATGAGACTGAGGGTAACTTAAGGTAACCGACTGCCGTCGAACGTCATCCCCAGAACCCCCACAACCCCACGAGTAATATCACACAGTGACATTAATCGGGACCCACTGTCTTATGTGCCTTCCGGACACACATAATAGATCGAATATTTGACCCGGCCGCGGTAAGAGAATAGGTTAAGTAAAACTATCGGTCGACCCAAACGACTCCCCATCGCCGATACGTTATTGAAATAGTCTAACATTCTTCAAACGAAGACTGTCAACACGGAATACTTGTAACACTCAGCTAAATAAGGTGCTCATCGGAGGTGGGAACACGGTCCAGTAGACTGACATCCCCATTAAATTTTTCGATTTTACAAATCTCGGAATTTGTCTTCACTCACGATTTAACAAAATATACAATACTGTTAAATTGTAAAATTTAGCTGTTAAATTTTTTAACAAGAGTCGCTAGGTTTTTGAGTGATCACGTGATCAAAGCACTGAGAGCACTGTAGCTCCATAGCGCCAGTGCTCACAGTACGAAAATGGCGACTATTTATGACGTCATACATTTCCATTGGGTACCGCGACAGAGTCAGTATACAGCAAGTCTATACCGGAACGAATACCAGCGCGAGCAGTGAGCAGTGCTCGCAGTGTATATCGGAACATACCCATAATCTTTGATCTCAGATAAGTTGAAGTAGTAATATTATAGGTATTTATAAAGTACATAGAACTAGATTTTTCTAAATGTATGTTTGACGAGACATGTAATAAAAATGTAGATAAGTACGAGTTGGGTTAGCTCAGGATCGACAACTGTGGCGTAAAGCGGGTGAACCTACACCCAGCAGTGGGTCAACATAGGTTCAGAATTAATGATAAAGTACAATAAGTTTCTAGAACATTTTTTGGTTTTATTAAGACTTAAGCACATAAGTATTTGAGGGTCACTATGACATGAGGGCGACCTCTGACAGATAAAATTACGTCATTTAAATTACGTAAAGTCAATAACGTTCTGACCTTTTCTGCCACATCGTGGAGTCCATAAAATACAGTAGGACGTATAAGACTATTCCACTTAAACACCAGCAATTTTTCAATTGAATCAATATATTGTTGTCGAGTTTCGTTCGGTTTGTGAGACTTCCCGGTGGCCTAAACTCGTCATTTAAGGCTGGCAAAGCATCTGTTAGCCTTCTGGTCGTACAGATGTTCAGGGCGTCGATAGGCACTTAGGTGCCTGCTGCCTGCTCGTTTGTCCTTTGTAACATAAAAAAAAGGCAACGAAAAAAAAATTTATTCATAAGAAAAATGTCCACTTATCAATATATAATAGGTGCTTTTCCAAAACTAAAGAGCCAAAGCTTCATGTCCAAATAGATACATGTGGCTCGCGAGCCACAGGTTGTTTACCCCTGGACAAGACCTATACAATATTTTGGAGGTATTTTTGATATGATTTCATCCAAAAATCTAGACTTTTGTAAACAACACATCAATTTATAGATCCTAGAACAAAGTTAGGTTCTGAAACCCCTAATTGTGTATTTGAGACAAATTTCTTAGTATAAAATGGGATTACTCTGTGAGTGCCAGGTCCGTTGTATTGCAGAGAAACGAACTACGGCTTTTAATAAAATAAAAATCAAGTACCTAACGTTGTTGAAAGAAATATTATATCTCCAATTTAAAGGCAAAGATTTATGAATTCCAAAATTTGTTTTATTAATGCTTACTTTTATATTTGCATTTTACAAAACAAAAGCTTCTTATGTGGTTGTTACTGTATTAGAATAATTTAAAACATCTGACACTGAACATGGCTTTATGACTGTCCTTCAATAGTCTTTATCAATGATAGCAATACACAATTGCATCTTGTTAACTTATTTACATCTATGAATTTGATTAAATTTTATAATTAACAGATTGACCTCATTATAAAAACATGCTATCATACTCATAAGCGGTCAATGTGAGTAAGCCAATTGCTGTAAAGTATTCTCTAAGTTATTGTACTTATATTTATGTTATTATCTATGATTTTTTCTGCTTTCTGTAGATCAAAAAAAGGAACTCTTATAGGATCACTTTGTTGTCCGTCTGTCTGTCTGTCAGGATTCTTTTTCTCAGGAATGCATAGAGCTATAAACTTCATATTACTACAAATACTGAGGTCTGCAGTCTCTTGAAGCTGTGAAAAAAAATTGACCTTCTAAATGTCAACCCTTAAATCAAAAGATATGGCCGTTTATGTTACATGTCCCTCAGATTTGCGAGGGGAAACAAAACTTCGGGTATATCCAGTATGATACTTCCTGTTGACATAGAATTATGAAATTTGGCAAGGAGCTACATCTTTAAGTACAAGTATAGGAAAAATTCCGAAAACCATGAACTTGCGAAAAAAATTGCAGTGGCAGGGGGCGCCTCAGACAAGGGCGACTCTCAATATGCTATTATTTTATATAAAAAATATAAACAAGGCAAGTAAGGGGGCACCATAATTGGATCACACTCCATCGTAAAACTTACCTCGGGCTGGCACTGCTGGCACACAGTACAGCATGTTAGTTATCAATATTTATGTCTTTACAATGAACAACAAAATATTCTTACCATATTTTTCGCCCAGTGCAGACAGATCATAATATTTGTATGTTTTTCCATTGATGCTCAAGGTTTTTAGATGTTTATTGAAGGGATTGTTAGAAGCTGAAACATATATTAATTAATAAAATATTGTAAACATTATTATGTACATTTTATAAGTCGTTTTTCCGGTATAAAAGTCATAATACAAGAAAAAATCTTAAAGCATGCATAACTAGGAATTAATACAATCAACTTTGTTCAGTGGGTTGCACTTATCTAGGTAAATCCAACAAGTTTCCCTAAATCAAATAAACAAATCAAGTATTCTAGAAAGAGGTTAACACTTACAGGAACATTAACAAGTATTAGGGAAATTTATAAAAACCAAATAGAATAGGTAGCCTTGAAAGTTCTTTTACATGGCCATTACTTAACATTCGTAACTTTAATCAAATATCTATGCATAATTAGGATCAAAGGTTAGGCGTAGTTAATAAGAAAATGTTTAATAAACATTTCCGTGATAAACATCAGGCTTAAAAGTTTTGAATTATAAAAATATGATAAAGATAACAGCTTTATTTCTGTTCTGCACAAATATGATAAGAAAGCAAAGTTTATAAAGTGTTTCGCATACTTCTTCACATGTTTCAAGTATAAAATTAAAAACATATACACACCCGCCATAATGTCCGGCTTAAAAGTCACGTACGTACTAGGGTTGGATCTTGGCTGTTTAAATATAATGTTTCAGTGATCGGACACCTAACTTAAATAAGATTCTAGATCTACAATAATTGTGCACAGTAGTCATAGGTCTCCGAAACACTGTCATTCACTATTCGAAAATGACATTAGTGACAGTGACGTTGTCAATGCTGAAAACGACTTATGTATGTATGTGTATCTGTGTCTACTGTGACATCGTAGCTTATAAATGAATAGACAGATTTAGATATTGACCGGCGACCGAGATAGTTTTTTGACGTGATAACGTCTTATAAATCAATGAAAGCCGGCTGCACGCACAAAAGAGTATGACTCATTGTCACGTTCCGCCTAAGCCGAACGGTAGCGTGGAATAAGACAAAGAGAGGTACGATCGGCCTAAGCATTCGGCGTTATCATGCAAAATTAGCGTCCATAAACCGACTTTGCAGACAACCAATTTTTTTTTGTTTTAAAAATATCTTATAAAGCTAGTAGAAATCATAAGACATTTTGGTAATTATGCAGTTTGAGAACTTCTCCCAAAAATGCATATTTGTTTTTTTCTTCTCGAAGTTACTGTTTGCACTTTAACGAATAAAGTTCCGTTAGGGGGGCCTGACTTTTTTTTCGAGTTCTGAATACTAAAATAGGGCATTTTGGAGCATTTCGACGTTTGCTACTAGTTTTAAATTAGATGTTAAGTTTAAATGAGAATGTTTTAATTTCTATCAAGTACATAATGATAATCTCTACCAACTGAAGTGTTTATTATTCTAGACTTTAGGTACCTTTGGGGTCTTTCGTGATTGTCTTATAAATATAATATCTTCCCGCAAGACTAAATTTTCTGAAGAATAAAAACTGTCGTACCAAATTTTTATAATAAAACATTATAAAAATCCAAAACAAACGATAAAATTATTAGCTGATTCCGAAAAAAAACAATTGTGTACATTTATATATTCAAGTACTGCTAGCTCGTCCATTCCATTTCTTTTGATATATTATAACATATAATTTATAAGATGTTTGTAATTATTGTAACATATTGTGTCGATTTACTTACAACACAAATTAAATTAAGTATTTTTATTGAGAATGCACGTATACACTCGGAAGTTTCAGACTTAATAACTTAGACAAAGAGTAATTTAGGAGCCAATCCACATTTAGCTGACAGTTGTGCATGTCTATTTTACACTCTACACGACTATGTTTTCGGCACAGGCTTTCAGTATCTACACCCTTATTGCTCTCTGACATAAAATTAAATCATGTTACTCAGCTCTATTATTACTTTGTTAATAATAAATTAGATTAAGATGTATATCTCAGTGATTCATTATTCTGGCTACAATTGTGTGACCTCTTTGGGGAAACCGAGGGTTTTGTCTGTGCAATTATGGGTAAAGTTATCAAGACGAAGAACTACCGGAAACATATAATAAAAGATGGCACTATCGACAAATGTCGGGCGTGCCATCTGCCTGGGGAATCCCTAAGGCATATTGTTTCCGGTTGTTCTCATCTTGCTAACGGAGAGTATTTGCACAGACACAATCAAGTAGCCAGGATAATTCATATTACAAGAGTCCTACGATAAATTGTATCTAAAAAGGGCAAGATATATGAAGCGTATCTTCGGGAAAATGCTTGTTGTATTTACAAGAAAAATTATACGGTGGGGTCACAATTTATATGAACTAAACCTCCATACGTCATAGAAGGCTTCGCGGGAAAGGATGGCTTACATTTAAGTACTAAGGATTCCTTATGACCCTAATAAAATTGTGTGTATTATTTTATTAATCTCTACGTTTTGTAAATAATTTTCTTCTTCTTTAAACTCTCTCTTCTTCTTCTTCTTTCCTATTGAAGGTTGGCCATCATCTCGCGCAACCCACCCTCTTTGGCCAAAACAGTTCGGTGACATTTCCACACTCGGAAGTACCTAATTCACGACTGCCTTCTTTTATCGACGCAAAGCTTGCTCTCAATTTTGCTATCTTGCAGAAGGAGTGTCTATAATCTTCTTAAAATAAATAATTAACACATCAAAAGGTAAATATTAGATATTTATATATGCTTTGAAGGGGGTAGATCTTCCTTTTTATCTGTCTGATAACTGGTTAGATCCACTACTGCCTGCTCTTTTGTTCCTTGTAATATAAAAAAAATAATTATTATTAGGTACATTGTAAATTTTGATTATTTATCTGTTTTAAAGGGATCTTTCATAGTTTTATGAATTTATACATTCTTTTTGGCAGTATATTGAATCCGCTTTAATCCGCTTTTTTCGGTCACTTCTGCAGAGTGCTGCGAGTTTAAAAAACGAATCGCTTGATGAATAGGCTTTGAGTGAGGGATAAATGTCGATGAGAAAGAGGTACTGGTACCCGGACGCGCCGGCCCAATTCGGCTACAAGCATGGCGCTACCTCTAATTAAATCTCAGGTATTACTGGTCCGATTTGCAAAATGCTTTCAGTGTTCGATAGCCCATTTATCGAGGAAGGCTTTAGACTATATATCATCACGTTAAAATAGAATCCATTTTTTTACCTAATTGTACTTGGACGAAGTTGCGGGCACGACTAGTAATTTATAAACAAAAGACATGTACATTCTAGAAAAGTATAATATAACTAGCTAAGCTAGTTTTAGAATTTCTGGGGTACATATACACATTTATAATATACATATATACATACAAATCGTTGTAAATTATATGACCACCACTGCATATGGCGGATATATTATTTATTACTAGCTCCAACCCGCGAGTTCGTCCGCGTTGTTTTCTTAGACTTTCACACAATTTCCACTGTTATGTCACCAATTCATTTTCGCGTTTATTTTCTCCTCAGAATAGTCTATGTGCTTTTCCAAGATCTAATGTAGTTGGCACAGAGTGCCAAGTGTCAATATCGAGTGTCATCAAAATTGGTTCAGCGGTTTAGGAGTGAAAACGGAACAGACGGAGTTACGTTCGCATTTATAATATTGGTAACGATTATATTAGTTTCACATCTAAATATTTCAGCCAGTTTGACACGAACTTGCCGAGTACTGTAGATACGGGTTATAATATTTTTTCAATGTCATTTGTCTGTAGAAAAGGTCGTCGGGGCCAGTACAGACTACTTTCACCACAATACTACTACTGTTTTAGGATCTATTCTTTTGTTAAAAGCAGCTTATAGTATTATACATAAAATTTATCTCCCAGTGAAAGTTCCGTCAAAATATGAACTATAGGGTCGAGTTATTCTATGTTAGAAAAGATATGGCTCTTGAAATATGCTCTTGGAGGCAGCCTTCCTTATTCTTCTCCACTACTTGGGTCAAATTTGGTTAGGATTTCTTCGAATTAGCATCTTTAGATCTTATTCTCTACCACTTGGCATTACATTAGCTTAGGATTTCTTCGAATTAGCATCTTTATCGAAAATTCCGTACTTAGCGGATGTCTACTAACAATAAACTACCTCGTCAAATTTTTACTTTATACGTCACGCGGTCTTCGAAATTTCGAAATTAGGTGACCTTTCGGTTTCATACAATATCAAAAGAAAGTCAAGTAAAAGTCTACTTGAATAAAATATAATTTGAATTTGAATATACCCACCAGACGTTGTCCTGTCTGCAAGTTGGGCTAGTTACACGTCCCCGTCCCATAAGCACTTTCTCCTGACAATAACACACACAACAAAAAAGAATTGTCGAAATCGGTTCAGCCCTTCACGCGTAATGCCGTGACCAGGCCTAATTGGGATTAATATATAAAGCTGAAGAGTTGGTTTGTTTGTTTGCTTAAACGCGCTAATCTCAGAAACTACTGGTCCAGCTTGAAAAATTATGTCAGTGCTAGATAGCACATTTATCGAGAAGGGCTATTATAGGTTTTTACGGTACATTCGAATCTCTTTCTTTTCACAACCTCGTGACTAATATAACTCAGTGCGGTTAATCGGGTCCCAATTTAAACACATTACTTGTCATAATTAACGGAATACATTGTCATTTTAAAATTGTTATCATTACCAAGTTCTAAAAATAATTTTTACGTAATAATTTTTAGTCAAATTTATACGTGTGTGTGTGTGTGTACATCGTTTGTCACTGATGTGCGTGTGGTTTTATTTTAAGGATTTAATATATTTATAATGCATATTTTATAAAATTGCTAGCAGTCGCACACTCTTCTCTATATAAACTATAATTGTGCCAAAGTACGTATTCTTCCGTAAGCGCAATTTTCGCAAAATGGCGCCGAAAGTTATCGCTTCACGTATAAATACATAGATATTATAAAGAGGTAATGTTCGTGAGTTTATAATTATATTCCAGATAATTTATATTTTTTTTACTTTTGGAACTGTATATTATTCATGAAAACTATAGGACTTCTTAATAGTTTGGTGAATAAACAGTTTCATTGCACCGCACCGGTGCGAAGCCGGGGCGGGTGATTAGTTGTAAAAATATGCTGTTCCCAAAAATACACACAATAGAATTGATAACTCTTATAAAAATACACTCAAATGGCCATTAACCAAGAATCCGATTAATAGTAAAATAGCGCAGAAAAAACATGGAACATTAACCACCAGTCTTGAAGGCGAAATAAATTAAAACGGTTTTCAAATATTTACCTTTATTTTAATATTTTACCTTAATTTAATACGTCAATTTTTTTTTTCTATGTTACAAGGAGGCAGACGAGCAGGCAGTAGGCACCGAAGTGCCTACCGTCGCCCATGGACATCTGCACGACCAGAGATTCTAATTATAGTTTTTTAGCCCTTGATATTATGGTGTAAACTGTAAACTGTCACTAAAAGATCTAGAAAGAATGCTCTTATTCTAGCTCTCTCTATGTTCGTTTGGTTCCCATCTCAATAGTGCAGTTGCTTGATGAATTCTTAGTTTTGAAATAAACGGAATAACTCCTCTGGTTGTCGTGTTAATGTTACCTTACATCTTTTTTTGATTACGAATTCTAAGTTTTATTAAAAAAATGAAATGCTATTGCAAGTCGTGCTTTAGCTCATACATTAATTATGTTTGGTGTTATATATATATATATATATATGCCATATGAATCCGTATCTTTTCATTTTACGCGAACAAGTTGAGGGAAACAGCTAGTCTTTTTATATATTCAAGCTTACTCCTTAACAATCGATTATCGTATTTAAGCCCGCGATATGAAAATTTATTGGGAGTAAAATGAAACGTTATGCGTACGCGTTATGTAAGCAGTAAAATTCCAGTCGTGTATCAGAGCTGAAGCGTAAACGCTTTTATCCGTTGTTATTTCCTAAGGTTTATCAAATAAATTTTCTTTGTTAAATATTAAAAGAAAAGTAGATTTAATCACCACAAAAATAGAATTTGATAGGTTAAAAAAAAGTAGTTTTTACCGCGGCCGGTTGATAGATAGGTGACAATTTGAACACTAGTTTTCAAATTTCCGATCTGCTCCGTATTTCAGAAGGCACGTAAAACAGTGGGTCTCGATTAATGTCAGTGAGCGATATAAAGGCATCAGAAAGCAGTCGGTCTTCTTGGAGCGACCGTTCCGAGGATGACGTCAGATGGCAATCGGTCATCTTAACTCGCCCCACAGCCAAATCCTCTGCAATCTAAGCAGACTCTGGTACTTAACCGGGATAACGCCAGGAATTAGAAGAAATAATATTATGCAGTCGACCAAGAAAGTGCTTTAACAATTCTGGATGACAGTCTTACTTAGAGAAAATTTTACTAAGGTTTATTGTTAGAAATTAACGTAATGCATAACAAGCAAAAATTAGCCTTTTTAACTAATTGACGTGCTAATTTCTTGGTCGACTATACTTAGGAAGCTGGTGCTTTAATTAAATTGTTGTTTCATCGTTCTAATTAATTGTAGGTATTCAAAGGTTACATCTCATCAGAAATATCGAAACACTTCCGTTTTTTTATATACTATGTTCCTAACTGTACACATTTTTCTGATGAGAAGTATATCTAGTTTCATCACCTAACCTAACCTACTACTTGCTGATTCATCTCGTGGCTCGACATTTTTGAAGCAGTCGTAGGCTATAAAATACTTGACTATTCATAAGGACTTTTAAAAGTCTATCTGAATAAAACATCATGTGATTGATTTGAATTTAATTAAACTAGACTCGCAATGCGCGTAATAAAATTGGAATTCAAAAGTTCATCTCTCTTCGATTTAAACTTGAAATGCTATTGTATGCGTACATGGTTCACGTACACGGCTGAACCGTTGGCGCAATGGGCAGTGACCCAGAAGAAACTAATAAAATATGTTTTTTTTTTTTTACACAAAAAGTGTGTGTACAGAGAACGCGTGCTAGAAGTAAAAGGAAAGGAGTGGATTGGTTTAGCTCTGGATAGAGGAGAGTGGTCTAAGAGTGGGGAGGCCTTTGCCCAGCAGTGGGATATGATGGGCTAATTAATTATAATAATAATAAACGCAGTGAAAATTGGATAATATTATAAAGAACTAACATTAGGATTGAATGTGTAAACGAGTTTGAATACAGGAATTCTTCTTTTTCCTAGCATTATCCCGGCCCAGTACGAGGTTCTACTTAATTAGCAGATGAGGCGCTATAGTGCGAGTTAAGATGACCGACTGCTATCTGACATCAACCCCGGAATCCGCACTATCTCGCGACTCACACCACTGAGTGACATCAATCGGGACCCACTGTTTTCCGTTTCATTCAACGCAATGAAAGTTTATGCTGAAAATTACTACCGAAACATAACAAGGAACGCACTATACCCACGATACGGGGATAAAATTGAGTTAGCAAAAATTGGATTAGGGTATAGCGTATACCGGTTGCGACGCAGTAATATCAGCTGGATGCGAGTACTAACTCGATTGTGAATGTTATCGATTCGCAGGTGCTTTGTCGTTTTAATTCTATTAGCGAAGTGGGGTATACGTGTATTAGGTTTTATTTCGCTGGCACGTTGGCGCAATGGGTAGTGACCCTGCCTTCTGCTCCGGTGGTCGTGGATTCGGTTCCCACCTCGAGTCTGAGTGTATTATCCGTATCTATGTATTTATATATTTCTATAAAAAAAATATTTGTGTATAACAGGCGGCTGTTACCTATAACACAGGCATTAAGTTGTCTACCTTAGGAACAGATTTTATTTATCGAGCAATGTTCTATTTTCAACGCCATATACATAAATGCTACATTTTCGTATCGTCGACGCAAAAAAAGCGCCAACGCTGAGATTTAACGCAACGCTTTTTTAATTCTCGTGCGCATGAGGGCTAAGTGACTGGATTGAAGTCTCAGCTTAGAAAAACAGTTCCTGGTCGAACATGGACTAGATTAGCACGAAACTGAAAAAGGTGGTACGAACGGGGAAGAATCTTTACTAAGCAGTGCTTTCTTCTTCTTCCTAGAGAGGATTTCGTTTAGTATAAATTGTAAAAAAAAAAACTAGTTTTGTTACATATGTAGAGCTTGAAATAAATCTCAATTTTTGAAATGTAGATTGATTGTCCTTAATCGATTAGTTAATGGCGAAGCATAGAGCTTTTACAGGGGAGAGATGGGGGGAGACGAGCACGCTTCATGAATATTGTAGCGGTCCAGTGAAGAGGCAATTAAGGATTCTAATCCATTTGAAAATGTGTCTTTAATTGTCTCCATTTCATTTTAATTTACAACCTGACCTACTTACAATGTTTCTTTTAAAGTGCTAGTTTAGGGCTTGTTAAATATTTCTTTCATTTTTATTAGTTATCTATGAAGTACGGTGGCTGCTTGCTATAGTGGGAGCCGCATGCTTGTTTTTCTAAGAATACTATTTAGATATGCCAAACTTCTCCTTTCCCTTTTAATTTTTTTATTTATGAAGATTACGTCACCTGAAAAGGGCTTTTTAAAATTGCAACGCGGTCGGCTGGCTGTGGCGTTCGCGGCTCGGAACGAAC
>JANCMC010009470.1:0-12576 GCA_024363005.1 Charaxes varanes | reverse complement strand
TTGAAAGTACCTATATAAAGGAAGTTGGAAAACTTCATATTAGATATTCAATGTACTAAATTAAGTTATCTTATTTATATTTATTTATTGATGTACTACAAAATTGCAAAGTAAGTGGAACTTATAAAATATGTTTACAAGGGTAGACTTATCTCTTAAAGAGATCTCTTCCAGCTACCTTAGAGTGCGAGTAAAAAATAAACAAATGAATTATGGTGTAGGTAGATACATAAAATTTGCAATATTTTATAAATAACTTATAATACTAAGATGCTATATATATATATATATATATATATATATACTACTTAAATTAAATCATATTATATACACTACATACACATATACATATATAATTAAACATATACTATACTACTTATATAGAGAGATAATATTGTTTTAGTCTGAATTTAAATGTTTTAACAGATTGTTTTTTGTTTGTTATATGCTCTGGAAGGGAAATCCAGAGTTACGCAGCAACAACAGCAAAATAATTTTTCTAAAATGTAGTGTTATACAAAGGTACTTCTAGGTCTTTTTTAATGAAACAAGACCTGAGAGGCCTATCGGCCTATCATTGGCATATTTAACATTTAACCTAATTTAATAGAATGCTATAGTATTATATTCTAACACGGAATATTTTTTAACTTTGTTAATAAGCCCGAGGAAGCACGCGCTGATGAAGCTGAGGGGAAATAATAGTTGTTCATATAACAGAGATTAGTATACCGCTGTATCAGCTGCATATTAAATATTTGATTAATATAAAAAATATTTAAACTAGAAAATAAGAAAGATACCAGCAGTAGTAAAATCCGCGGTGTTTTTTGTTTTTTAAATTACCACTCCTTTATTATTTGAGGACCTTAGGAATATAAACATACATGCTATTCAACTTTTTAGGGTCCCGTAGTCCTACAACGAACCCGTATAGTGTCACTCTGTCCGTCAATACATCAGCCGGCAAGGTAGTCCCTAAGGTTTCCAAGCTATTGGATGTGGAGACTTGAAACTTTCCTGGTTAAGAAATCATTACAAAATTTATTTTGAACGAAATCGAAATAAAGGTATATGTGAAATAACAACTTTTAACTTTATCGCGTATGAGATACGGAACCCTTCAATACAGAGGTATCTGGACACGCTCTTGCTCACTTGTTAATTATTAATACTACCAAGAAGTATCGATATAAGCAATCAAGAATCGACACAATCGAATAATACAAGAATCGATGATTACGGAGAAATGCACTTCTGTATTGGATTACAATGCCAATTCTTTTAGGAAAAAGGATGTTTTTCTGTTCCTACACACGATTGGTATTTACTCCTTACACATTACGGGCAACGTTTGAAATTACTCCTCATAAATTTTCGTGCTCCGGCCTTTAAAAATCGATTCTTACAGAGTAAAAGATCTACCTTGCGTTATCCCGGTCTAATACCAGGGTACACTAAATTTCAGAGTATGTGGCTGTAAGGCGAGTTAAGATAACTGACTGCAGTCTGACGTCATCCCCGCCTTTTTTGTAGAACTATTTAAGATATACATTTTGTTTATACACTATATACGTATACCTCTAACGGTTTTTGCAGCGCCCTTGGGGGATCACGGTGCGGGCGGACGGGTAGACGGACGAAAGGGAAACTATAAGTGTTCTTTGTAGGGATACGGAACCCTAATAAAAAACAATCTCATACAATAATAATTGATCTTTTAAGCTTCAAGGAAGTTCATTTTCATTTCTTGCATTTCTCACGCACCGCAGCCCGTCTCGTCGGCGTGCGTCTTCCGAATACTAATGAGTTCATCTTTTATATCACGTGCCTATGAAACAAAGAGATGGAGGCAAGTATGGGATAATATAGCCAGTATAACTTGATCCTTTAAGGTGGATTTTCAATCGCGTTACAAACTTAAGTCGAATTCAATTTTATTTCCCTAAGTTAGCTGTTTAGAAAATTCGGTTATGACCTTGTCTTACGCTACGGGCTTTGTGGCTTCGATTCCCTTCTCGAATCTGGGAATATTAACATATATCTACAAAAAAAAAGGGTATAACAGGCGTCCGTTACCTATAACACAGACATTAAGTTGTCTACCTTAGGAACATACGTCCGTGTGTCATATAGTCCTATGTATATATGTATTTATTTATTTAGAGACTTTAAAATATAAGACAATGTCTCTTATCTTATATCATATCAAAATAAAATGGCCAAGAGCGTGCAAAGACACGCTTATCTAGAAGGGTTCCGTATCTGATACGCGATAAACATATTTGTAAAATAACTTCAAAAGTTGTTGTCCCATTACGTTCAAAATAATTTTCCTAGTGAGCATCAACATGGAAAATTTCAAGTCTCTACATACAAAAATTTGGAAATCCTAGGGGAAAGTAAAGTTACGTCCTCCTCATTAATATTTATAGAACGATATTATATAATATTTCCTAATATTATTGAATTATACTAGGGTCCTAGGATTATTCAAGAGAAGAGCATACTCATCTCAAAGTCCAGCAACGCATCTGTGTCTTATTTCTACTGTATATGTTCAAGGGAATTCACTTAAAATAAGGTGAACTAACTGTACGTTTGTATCTTGCCATAAAAACTAGTAATCCTATTATCCAAGCAAATAGGCTAATAGCTTGACTGGATAATTTTTAAATTATTCGACATATTTAAAATTTTCAGACACCTCTTATATATTTTCTTACACATACAAATTTTATTTTAATGAATTTTATTCGTGTGGCTTCGTCCGCGTCAAATTATTATTATTATTTAGAGCCTATTTTTTCCCACTGCAGGGCAAAGGACTCCCCCTACCCTCTTTTCATAAGGTTCTGTCTAAGGCTATGCGTTGCCAATCTCCGTTATAACGATCCAAGTCATTCCTCCATCTCACTCTTGGTCAAATTAGGTAAAAAAAAGATATATTCCATTTTAACGTAATGATATATAGCCTATAGCCTTCCTCGATAAATGGGCTATTTAAACACAGAAAGAATTTTTCAAATCGGACCAGTAGTTCCTGAGATTTGCGCGTTCAAGTAAACAAACAAACAATCTCTTCAGCTTATACGTTAGTATAAATTATAAAGAACTAATATTTTTGTATCGCTTTCAGGTTCACAATAAAAATCAGGACATCCATAAGAATTTGCGACGAAACAAGCCGGGAATTCGGATGAAGGTAGGACATCGTCTGCCGGGTCCGCTAGTTATCTATAATATTTTGACGATACTATATACGACTCAAGACTGTTACGGGGATTCCTTGCGCCCTCGTCTGAGAAGAGCTCATAACAAACTCAGGTAATTTTTTTGTTATTTTATTGAATGCATGCTATTTATGTAACTGTATGAAGGAAATGTTTATCTTAAATAGTTCTATAAAAAAGCCAGTGACAGCATATACCTTACATGTTTAAGCCATTAATGCCAAAATAGTGAACCATTATGGAACGGGGAAGGAAAGGAAACGGGAACGGAGAACGTTCGGGCAGAACATCGTCGGCCGGGTCCGCTAGTAATCTATAATATTCTGGCGATACTATATAGGACTCAAGGCTGTTACGGGGATTCCTCGCGCTCTGATCTAAGAAGAGCTCATAACAAACTCAGTTAGGTGATTTTTTTTGTTATTTTATTGAATGCATGCTAATTATGTAACTGTATGAAGGAAATGTTTATCTTAAATAGCTTTATAAAAAAGCCCACGACAGCATAGCATCATATTTAAGTCATTAACGCCAAAATAGTGAACCATTATGAAACGGGAAACGGGGACAATATTATAGGATGATAGAATGTAGGAAGTAGTAAGTAACCCAGCGTTTGGGTAGGACACCGTCTGCCGGGTCCGCTAGTAATCTATAATATTCCGGCGATACTATATAAGACTCAAGGTTGTTACGGGGATTCCTTGCGCCCTGATCTGAGAAGAGCTCGTAGCAAACTCGGTTTAGCTCAGGGATTTTTTTTTTATTGAATGCTTGCTAATTATGTAAATGTTACCTCCGCTTGGATTTAACTCGTGAATTTCCTCTAAGACAACGATAACCGTAATCTGAAATCTAAAAAGCTTACCTATATCTAGGGCTCATTTTCTTTTACGATAATATCGGCGATCAAAATAAAGATCTTTGCCACTTGAGCGTTATAGAATATAAATATTTATGGGACAAGCGACCGCGATTGAGACGCAATCCACTTAATTTTCTGTGGTTAATAAGAACCGGTCTTGAATTTAAAACATTCCATTGAACGACATTTCTTGGCTTAATAAAGAAGATCTAACATTATATGAAACAAAAAATATATATCTAAAAAACTATTCTATTCTAATAAATAAAAATGAAGAATTTGTTTGTTTTCTTGAATGCGCTAATCTAAAGAAGTATTAGTGCGATTTGAATTTTTTTTTTAATTAGAAAGCCCATTTATCGAAGAAGGCTATAGGCTATATACCTATATAGCCTATAGCCTTCTACGCAAGTGAAGTGTCGGCCACAGCTAATCATCTATTAAGTGGTCAATAGCATGTCAAGACGCGCTTATTTAGAAGGGTTCCGTATATGATTCGCGATAAAGATATAGCTTACGTAACTGCAAAATTTATGGTCTGAATTTCTCTAAAAATAATTTCCCTGCTGAGTTTTGAGCATGTCTTATGCAACATGGAAAATTTCAAGTCTCAATATGTAATAGTTTAAAAATGGTGGTTGGATCACCTTGCGGGCGGACAGATGGACAGATGGAATGAGCGAAACTATTATAGTTCCTTGTAGGACTACGGAACCCTAATAGGGAAAAAGCATAGACCAGACAGGGCGAGGAAGGGGTGCCGTGATGATCTGGATGCCTTTGCGGGGAAGTCATGAATGGGACTAGCATAGGAAAGAGAAGGCTGGTCTGAAAAGAGGGTGACCTTTGCTCAGCAGTTAAAATATGCAGGCTAATTTAAAAAAAAACACATACTACTAATATAACTTACTAGAAACGTCTGGAATTAAAATAGTTCTAAGCAGGATAAGACTAATATGAAACACCGCATGGTATTTATCTCTACGAAGGCGGTACCTAATATAGGTTCTAGTCTGGTTCGCGTGTTTGAGCTTACAACTAATTGCCTGCAATACTGAGGTAACCACTTATACCTAATGTTTCCTGTACTTGGTTCAAATCACTTGTGTTAGCAATGTTAGCAGTAAAAGATGCTTGATCAACTTTATTCTAGAAACGTACACTTTCAAATACGCAATTTTTAAGTAATTTATAAAAATTAAATACATTCTTTATTTCGTGAAATTTTGAAGGGCAGAAGTGGTAACGGAAATATACAAAGTGCTGATTAATTGATTACCCTGAAGAAACCTGTCTATTCTACTGATTAGGGGACACCCACTCTGTAAAAACCCTTGCCCACTAGTCAGTCAGGCAGACTCATACCAGTAAGTCAGAGTTAGTCTGTCAGGGTCATTAAGTCAGTAAGTCATATTCAGTTTAGTCAGAGCCAGTCAGTCATAGACAGTAAGTCAAAATTAGTCAGTCAGAGCCAGTAAGTCAGAGTGAGTAAGTAGGAATTAGTCAGTCAGTCAATGCCAGTAAGTCAGAATCAATCATTCAGGGCCAGTATGTCAGAGTCAGTCAGTCATAGTCAGAAGGTCAGATTTAGTTAGTCAGAGCCAGTAAGTCAGCGTCAATCAGTCAGGGCCAGCAAGTCTGAATCAGTCAGTCAGAGCCAGTAAGTAAATCAGAGTCAGTCAGAGTCCCAGTGAATGCGACTCAAATGCTATCCCACTTCCTCTTAAGCTTGGCAGATTTAATCTGAATATATCATATCAGGCGTACATCGACTAGCACTAGCTGTACGCTTAATTGAGAGGGTATTAAACGAATTTCCCACTAATTATCCACTAGCCCGAAGGAATGAAGCACATAAAAGCCAGAACAATGGCTCGCGTGTATCGACTTTCCCATAAATTACTGCAAGAAAATTTGTATATTTCTGCAAGCTAAAGGGTTGCTTTATCTAGTCCATCTACCTTGATTAACATCTAGGTAATTAATTCGTTTACGTCTGATTTAATCGCTTGCAATTATTTTATACTTATAATAGCGCTAGTTGCAGAGATTGCATGTACATTAGAATTTTTTTTCACAAATAGTGCTATTAGAGGCTGAAGCTATTCGATTGTAACACTCATATTGATCTGCGTCATTTCGCAGATCCTAGTTTCTCCTAGGGGGTGGATCCTCCTTTATTTGTCCGATAACTGGTCAGATCCACTACGGGTACACGACCCCGGAATGCTAGCTGCTATTGTCATTCCCCCTATACCTTCCGTGACAGTAGTATCCGCATCCTTTCTGTCCTCCCCATCTACCTTTATATCCTTTTACTCCATCCCCTACTCCTGTCTTTCTAATTAGAGGTAGCGCCACGAAAAAATTTCTAAAATCGGTCCAGTAGTTTCAGAGCCCATTAAATGCAAACAAGCAATGAAATTTCTTCCCTTTATAATATTAAAATAGATTATTTGTTATATGATTACTTTTCAGATAAAAAGCTAACGATTTTTACCTTGGCTTTTTACCTTTTACTATTATTCTGCGACTCAATAATCAATACCATACTTTGCGCTATCTCTCGCCACACGTACTCAAAGAAGTAATTGCCTACACAAAGACTATGAAATGAAAACCACCTGCACCAGTAAATTGCAAGAAACTTGATTGATATTGGGTTTAATTGAGCTTCCACGACCGGAATACCTCACCACTACCCGCCCTCTTTTAATTTCCTCGACTCCAAGTAATTGTTTCCTTCACGGTAAAAGTTGAAAACGTGCAAGATCTGACTGAGTTCTTAAAAAAAAGAGAAGTAAATAAAACGAGGAAAGTCCTTTCATTCTTAAATTAGTTTTATTTTTAATCTTATCTTCTTTAGAGAGTATAAAACGAAGTTCATTTCCATTCTTGTACGCGTAGATCTTTGAAGTTACACAACGGATTTTAATGCGGTTTTTTTCATTAAACAGAGAGAGATGGTTTGCATGTATAACACATACCCGCGTGTAGCCTATAAATCTATTTATTATTATATTATAAACCTATTTGACTGGCCCGTTGGCGCTGTGAAGGTCACTCTGACCAACAGCATTACACGTTCAGAAAAAAAAAAGGTTTGGGAGATATTAATAATTGGTATAACAGGTTAAGCTGAACCTCTACTTGATTATTGTGATATATCTATTAGTGCCTAATAAGGTTGCTGTGAAGTGTTAAAATGTGAAATAAATGTAATTTATACGTGTGACATTTTTTAATTTGGAAATCGCCGTTTCATAATTTATTTTATTTTATTTAAATTAGGTACGCCAAACAAACAACATCACAAACTTAATTTTAAGAACATTACAAGCTTTCATGTTCTATGTGACAAGCCTTTTATAGGCATACACACTCTTTTGTTGTTGTGTCACGACACGTAAACATACATTAGCTATTTATTTCAACACTTACTCTTGACCAGCTTACAAAATATAACTGTACTTGTACAAATTTATATTGGAACTATTAATATGTACCTAGTAAGCAAGGACAAAATATTTTAGTCCAATCTATATCTTTCTTTTGTCTCTTGTCAATCGTTAGTGGCTATATTTTGTGTTTGGTATGTTTAAATAAACCGTTTTTATTAAGTAATGTAAAATAGAAAACCGTCAATTTTTAATCAAATGTATCTAACACAGTAGGATATCAAAGTATAGTATATGCTAAGGCGTGTAACATCATAGAGGAATTGGTATTAGATATTATACTTGCATATTTAATGCACAATTATGACTAGGATGTGATCTGCATATCAGCTCATCCTATTGGGTTCTGTAATTATAATTAATGTTGGATCCCTCAAGTATTGGAGCTACCTCCGGTACGCTTGTAGTATCAGGTTCTTAAAGGCCGGCTTCGAGTAGAAGAACCTGATAGTAATTAATATCTATATAATATATTATATTAATAAGTTTGATATACTTTAAATAAATTAAGAAAAATAACTATTTGCATTGTAAAAATTACTATTAAATTATTATTAGCATTGCACAAGGTAACGTCATTTTTCCATTTTTATTTTTAATATATACCAGCAGACCCGGCATACGTTGTCTTGCCCAAATTGGAGCTAGTCTCTTATTAAGCAATCTCCTTTATGTCTTTTCCATAAAAAGTGATATCGGCTGAATGTTTTATGAAATAATAATTTTACATGGCACATAAGTCAATATCATTTTGAAGTATTTTAAAAAATCGAAAATGTCTGCATTTTTACATATTTTTTAATAATCTTTTGACTTTTCTTTATTTTCTTCTCCTTTTAAACCTTTCCTGAATTAAGAGAAATGAAAAAGAAAACAAAAAGAATTTAAAACGGTTTAGCAGTTTTAGAGATTTAGCGAGAGTAACGAACAACGATTGATTCTTCTTTTCGTTTCAATGGCAAAACTATATTTTGGGTGTAAGGGCCTATATGTTCAAAGCCCAAAAAGTAGCGACAGCTGGAGAACTCCTTTTAAGTAGTTTATGTTACTTTTGCTGTTAGGAGTCTCTGCTCGTCCTTAAATTAACAAATACAACTGCGCCAGTGGGAAAGTCAAAAATTATTAAAGTAAAATCTCACGCACACTAATGTCAAACGATTTACATACACATGTATACATTCTATTATTGGACGATGTCGAAGCATTATCACGACAACCGTATGTTATATTATTTATCAAATAGAACAGTATATGTCGCTGTACTAAGGATGTGATACGCAAATATAGGTTTGTGGCAAAATTTCGACCTCTCTTCTCTTCTTAATCGTTCCCTCACTGCTGAGGATCGTGAACTCCAGAGTTTTTGGGTAAGTTTTTGTAAAATTTCGACCAGTCGGCTATATTTTAGTACATTTAATTGTGCATGTACGGCTTCTTTTCGAGATTCCGGCTTGTATAATGAAGCTATTACACGAAGAACGAGACGCGAGGGCAAGCACATCGGCTCGGGATGGAAAAAAACCATCCGAATCGCCCGCAGCGACCTCGTGCGTCGACAGGCTGTCTTCCCGGTTTCAAATAAAAAGATACGCCGTTCGTTAGGAGTTGTTTCGGTACCGCTTCGAAGTTTAGATCCTTTTGTTTCGGATTCCTAAACCTGAATCCGGCCCTGGAAATCGTTAAACGCGCTCGAAAGAACGAAGGGAAGGGTTTGTTTGTCGCTAATAACGTTGTACGTAATCATACAATTCAATAAAAAATAAACCTAATAGATAATATAATCTGGCAGGACTTCGTCTGCCGGGTCCGCTAGGTACTCATGTGAGAAAGAGGTACTGGTTCCCGGACGCGCCGGCCCAATTCGGCTACAAGCATGGCGCTACCTCTAATTAAATAGTGACGATTACATTATTGTATACAATAATATATTAAAAAGTGTCTGTTATATAAAAATTTCGATGTTTGTAGCGCTCTATTGTAAAGCTGTGAATTTGGGGTTACAGCAAGTTACGTGGGAGGTATCAAGTATGAATGTATCTATTTAAAAAAATGTTATTTAATAATAGTTACTAAATATAGTTTAAAGTAACATTTTCCATCAAAGCTATAGGTTTCAAATAGTTTATCAGCCCTTGAGCTGTCGTCTACGTGGCGTGCTTAATCCGCTTTGCATGATGGAAGGTAGGAAACGGCTGTTAGTATTTCAAAGGGGAATTAAAAAACTTTCACACTGCTATATTTTTATTTTTAAATACTTGTTGTAAACATAAACAAAATTGGAATAATTACTTGATTTTAATATAAACACCTAAATGAAATTGAAGCTTTGTTTTTTTTTTTTAGGTTCTTCTCAGCTTGGCCGAGACCCCTAATACTTAGCTTATACCTCAAACATTTTGTCACAAATTGTATGATGAAATAGTTTAAAAAAAATTGTACTTGACGTTTTTAAAATTACAGATACAGGAATTTTTACTTTGAGTTAGATTTTTCTTCCTAAAATCAATCAAAATATATGACCATACAAAACACTATGAAATCTGTACAGTGAATGATGTTTCAATTGTACTGGGCATTAGACCAATCTGACGTCATTAATATTTGATTTGGCAGGTTCCTTAATTAGTACATGAGTGAGGGGTCTGCCTTGAAGTTAAATAATTTTAATTATTTTATTGTTTAAATTTAATTATTGTTTTCTATGCGCACGAAGTCGCGGATAACACCTAGTATGTAATATATTATTATACAACAATCTACATTTCCATTGTCTGTCTACTTCCGCGGCAAAGTACTTAGAACCTATTCGCAAGTATTGCTAGATCCTCAATAGCTTAGTGGTAAAAAGGGTTGATTGACATCCGTAGTAAACCGGTTCTTCAACAATATTTTTTAGGGTTCCGTAGTACTACAAGGAATGCTTATAATTTCGCTCTGTCCGTCCGTCCGTCTGTCTGCCCGAAAGGTGGTCCCCCCCCCAGGAATTTTCAAATTATTAGACGTAGAGACTTAAATTTTTCCATGTTGATAGAACATGCTAAAAGCTCATTAGAAAAATTATTTTGAACGAAATCGGAGAACAACTTTAGAAGTTATTTAACAAATACGTTTATAGCGTATCAGATACGGAACCCTTCTATATAAGCATGTCTTGACACGCTCTTGGCCATTTTATTTACTATTCTTAAACAAAAACAATGAAGTTGATATTATTGAACATTTCACATATTAAAGATACTACTTAATAGTTATTATTCATACCCTTATCAATTAAAAATGCGTTAATTTCATGATAAGATAACAACGAGATATAACCTTGGTAGATAACACAAAAAAATAGATGATTAAAGTTTGTTATAGTAAAATTTCTTATCGAAAAACCTACTTTTAAAATAGTCTTCAGTGCTATATAAAAAAATTTTTCTAAATTGTACATTGTCACCTATACTTATAGATTAGTATTATAGATAAATTAAGAGCTAATTCTGTTTATTACCCGAGTTCAATAAAAGGAGGAGGTTCTCAATATTAGTGTATGTTTTTTTTTGTTTTATGTATGTATATTACGCGATTACTCCGCCATTTATGAACCGAGTTTGTTGATTTTTTTTGGTTGGATAGACTATACTTCAGTGGTGGTCCCATATAAATTTTATCAGTATCAGTCCAGCGGTTTTTGAGAAAATTCTAAAATATAAATTTTTACATCGATGATGTTTTCGTTTATTTCGAAACCACATCTGTCATTGAAACATTGCGTTTTCTTGGCCTGCCCATATCATATATAGATAAAATATATCTGCTTTCCACTAAAAATTCAAAAATAAAGCATTTTTATATAAATAAAATAAAAGTAAAAAATAATTAGTACTTTCTTATGATTACTTACTAGATACCTACTAATGTGTTGAAGTAGGTACCATCTACTTCTGTTTAGCGGGGAAACTTTTTGGCATGGTACCGTCTTCAACGCTTCAGTAGGTGTCTAGTAAGTAAACGTAATAAAGTACCAATTATTTTTACTTTTTAGTTCCTTATAGTGTTTTGCAGGCAGTTTTCTTATTTAAAATACTTTGTATCTCTCTATTTGGTGCCTTAAGGTCCCCGTCTCCTTTGTTATCATCTTTGATCTTCTTATCTTATTATTACGTTGTATTTATTAATGACTTCCACGTTTAATCAATAGATAGTATCGTTTTATATGATTGTTGTAAATAAGGTCGTGGGTTCGATTCCCGCCTCGAGTCTAGGTGTATTATCTATATGTATGTATTTATATATTTCTAAAAAAAAATATTGGTGTATAACAGGCGGCTGTTACCTATAACACAGGCATTAAGTTGTCTACCTTAGGAAAACCCGTCCGTGTGTCATATAGTCCTGTATATATTTATTTATTTATTATTTATATATAAACAAAAGGTAACCTATCAGAAAATCTCGAAAACCACGAGATGTACAGGGATAAAATTTAGCCAGGAGCTAGTTTGTTAGCAAACATCCGCTAAGAATGGACTTTTCGATAGGACTGGATTAAGGAGGTCTAACGCCTTCCGCAAATAGATAATATACTACAACTTAACAAGACCTACATGCATCTAAACACATACACTTCTATACACACATCCACTTATGCATACATACACAGATACACATAATACACATAACTTTCAGTGGAAACTTTGTTGGCGCATGTAAGAACTTTAGTTTAAAGATTGCATGTATTAATGTAGCTGTTTGATTCCCACAATAAAGAAATAGGTAAAAGTGGAGTTTCCTACCACAAGTAAAGTTTACTTAAAAGGAATTCTCCAGCTGTATGATAGATCTAAGTTTCTGAAATAAATCTATTTCTAATTTAAAATTTAATTTAATACTGATATTCTTCTTCTTTTTTTTATTATTATTATTATTAAATACATCGCGTCACGGAGTCAACGCGGAGGCATTTAAGCCAATACTTATATAAAAACGTTCGCTCCCTTATCCGTCCTAACAAAGAATTTCATTACCGATATGG